>OMLP01024184.1:15720-26445 GCA_900302685.1 Spondyliosoma cantharus | reverse complement strand
TGGCTTGGCTGAATTGCTTCTCTTGGACAGTGTTTGGGGGTTCCCCTCTACTCTGCATCTCCACTTCCTTTAGGTGGTCGCTTCCCAGTTGCTCAACGACATCATTTTCTTTGTGTGTTCGCGAGTGTGAAAAGAAAAACGAGTATGAAAGTTGTTGTCAGTCTGCGCCAGTGTCTGTGAACGATGGGTAGTGTGTAGGTCAGGGGTATTTAGCGTGAGGTTGAGGAGAGTTAAAAAAGAGGCGGTGTACATAAATTACTTAGTCTCTGCTCCGCATAATGAGTTTTTAATACGTCTTTTAAACACAGGTTGATAAACATATTAATAAGAAATGATAAGATATTAACTCTAATTGACTTCTAGCCTGTTTCCAGACCACTGATCTGCCTGCAAAGTTGTCAAATGTGGTCTTGGCTGCTCGGTCTGAATATCACAGTAATTAATGTCAACACAACGGCGTTTGTGTCGTGACCAAACATGAAAAATGGCAGTAGAAAGCAGGAGAAGATGTGCTTTAGATAACATCACACAAGCGCGGGGCTGGATTTGATCTTTTCCACACACATTTTATATTTGATCTATGTTTAATCCAAGAAACACAACTTTAAAAAAGAAGGTTCAACCGAAGTCATAAAGAAGACTCTACAACAATGCGATGCCCTATGTTGTGCTATTTTTCTAAATCCTAAATGTACAGTACAATTTTTTTGAAACCATGAAAAGTGTTAATTCAATGCTTTGACAAGTTCCCGTCTGTGATGTTTTGTCAGACTGCATTAAATTGAATGGTGTTCCTGTTATTTTGTCCACCCGCTGTTTACCAGGAAAGGAAAAGTAACGGCAGCCAGGGATAAAGACGCGTTCGGATGACAAACTGTGGGTGCGACATGCTACATTTACCAGACATCTCTCGTCAACGTGAGCAGTTAACAGTTAATGTAAGCAAACCACACATCTGACCTTCACGCTGTGGTTAACCACACGCTAAACCTCACGTCTAATCAGTGCGTGCAGCCCCAGGTCAGCATGTTGGCTGTTTGGGAGTTATCACAGTACACTCTGTGCAGATGTGTTGAAGCTGTTGCGCACCCAACAGAGCCAGATTTGTGTGGGGGAACAAAAAAAACAAAAAACATACTGCTTAAAGCCAAAAAACATCAGGTACAGATTTAGGCTCATCTGCTTTTCTTCAGTCCAGCTGTGAGGACGGGGCACAGAAAAACGAACCGTCCGCTCAAAGTGTCAGGGTTAGAGACCTGAAGCCGGGGAGCAGCATTTCATGAAATCTAATTTAACTGTGCAGGTTGTGTGCTCATTTTCCTTTTTAGAAAAGCAGCAGCAGCAGCAGAAAACACTTAAGCTGAAGGTCTGACTTTGGGAGTTTAGAGACATGGGAGAGGACAACATGTGTGCAGAAGGTTTTGGAGAAAATTAGTCAGATTATCTCAGTGGGGTGTCGCCTTTGTTCCGAAATCAGTGGACTGAGGGGTTTCCCCGGAATACAGTTACAACTTACTGTAGTTTTGCCTTTGTTTATCCTTATAATGTCAGCTACTGTGTTTGTGGTTCTGTGGTCAATGCATGTCGGAGATGCCTGAGGTTGCGTGGCTTCCTTAGCGGGACATTGCCCTGAATATAGGGCAGGGCGTTGTCAGATGGCTCAGTCTGACTCAAACCTCTACACTTTTTTTCTGACCTTTTTCTCTGAAACTAGTGAAAGGTAAACTGTGCAACTGTATCAGGTGTAGCCGTACCTATAGCATGGAATAACAGCGTTTTAAAGCTCTACTGAGCCCCTTTAACCAGTGCATCCCACAGAGACTGACAGTGTCCCTGCTGATCAGTCCAGCTAACTCTGACAAAGGATCGTGCTGTGTAAAGAAATATTTCTTTATTTATTCCTAACCTCATCTGTTCATGTTGTTTATTGTAGAATATTGGCATGGACTAACTTAGTTCCACTGCAACTGAATTCTCCAGCAAATTTTCTCCTGAGGCTTGCAGAAACTGTACTCAGTACTGACGTCATGCGTTTCAGAGTGTTTGAACGTAGCCAGCTCAGCAACACTCTACCTTTTTTACTCCTCACACTCACACACACACACACACACACACACAGAGCGATATTGTTGAGTGTGGTTTGGCTGTGTGAGCTCATTGTTTTGAGATGGAAATGCCAGAGGACTGGGGTCACGCTCAAACATACATCTGCACAACTTAAAGCAAATAGAGCAGCTGGAGTCGGAGAATACACACATGAACATTTCTGTTTTCCCTTTGTCCTTTAATAAAAACTATTACTCCCTCCTTTATTTGGTAATTTCCATTGTCAGATAACATGGACAGCATGTCTCAGCTGAATGTGTGCGGCTGGAAGGGAATTCCTTGGAAACTAATATTCCATGGAAGCATTGCGCAGTAATAACACCAGAAATCCCCTTTGTGTGTGATCCTCTCTTGTCAGTAACCAGGGTTGCGTAAAAACTGTTAAAAAACTTTTTTACCAGGTGGTGATGAAAGGTAGTTTTGTTATCTTTACCAAGTGACGTTTCACTGATAACAAATAATCAATGATCTGGCAGAAAAATGTTCATACTATCTGAATCCAAAGTCTGCCAGAATATAGTCCTCTTTTTTTATTTGTTTTTTGAAACACTGTTGGATTTCTCTCCACCAGAGGATCGCTTAGGTGCTGTAGGGCTTTCACATCTTGCTCAAGGACACCTAGACAAGGAGGATGCTTGCAAAGAAATGGTCTCACACCCCTTACCACTTGGGTAGCATATTTAAAGGGACAGTTCGCCCAAAAATACAAATAAAAACATATTTCTCCTCTTACATGTAGTACTGTTTATCCATTTAGATTATTTTATTGAGTGTCAAAGTTTTCGAGATATTGACCATAGAGATGCCTGCCTTCTTTTACATATAACAGCACTAGATGGCACTCAGCTTGCAGAGCTCAAAGCGCAAAATCGTTCATTCTAAAAACTCAACAGCCAACTGTCTTTCCAGAAACCATGACCAAGTTACAGAAGACAATCAACAGAACTTGTCTTTGAGCAGTTTCGCCCAGGAACTATTTTCTTTGTATCACAGCAGAGAAGGAAGCGGGCATCGACCCATGGACGAATGACTAGCTAACTGAACTAGGTCACTTCAGCTCAGCCGAGGAGGAGGCCATTAATGTTTACATCCCGTGCTGAATAGATGCATCGCTGCGTGTAAAACGAAGTTTGTGGATAATCTTGAGTGTTTTCTCATCTTATCCAGCTGTATTATATCCAAGAGAAGGCAAACATCTCCAAGGCCGATGACCCCAGAAATCTGCAAGTTACACCAAATGAGCTCGATGGATAAATAGCACTACAGGTAAAGGGGAAAATATGGATTTTTGTCCCTTTAATTAAAAAATAATATAAAGAGAAACTGAAAAGCCCTCTGTCTCTCAACCTCCAACCCATTATCAGCCAAAATGGGGCCCACAGACAGATGTGACATGAAGAGCAGAGTGTATTGAAGTCCAGCTTTAGTTACCTGTCAGCTGTGTGGTGCTGGTACCATTGGACGAAGCCCTCCATGTGTTCCTGTGTCTGCGGATCTCCTGAACTCTACAACTGTAGAAACCCTGGTCCCTCCCTGACACATTGAGAATCCACAGTCGGTACATCTCGCCCTCCGTCTCCTCGAACAGACGAAACTTTGGCTGGGGGAAACGACGGGTGAAGTTCCCGTATAGCTTCATTTTCTTTATGCCCATCTTCACGATGAGATACTGAGAGGGCTCGAGTGCAGGAGGAGACGGGGATGGAGGGGAGGGAGGAGGCGCGAGAGTGGGAGCAGACAGAGGGGAGAAGAACCAGCGTAGGATGAGGACACTGCCGCTCCTCTTCCTCTGAGATACCAGGCAGGAGAGCGTCAAGTTGTCTCGCTCTGTTACCATGACGACAGGCCCAGGGGTCACTGTCACATTCAGGGCGTGACATACCTCTGATGACAAAAGACACAGACAGATGTTACATACAGCTGTCTTTTTTTTGGGAGGGGGGGGGCGTACACAAATCCCATAGTTGTGAATATTTTTACATATTCTTACATATTACATATTATGAATGTAGTCTTTTGTGACAGAAACATCAAACCAAACCCTAAAAATCTTTGAAAAACATCAGAACACTGTCAGATCTGGTAGATTGTGAGACTCCTCCCTGCTTTTTGAATTAGTCATTAACTGGAGCTGGTAATGCGCCCCACATGGAAAAAGTCCTCAGTTCATTTTTGCAAGATGTTTGATTTCCTGCCAATTAAACATAATTGTAGCATTTAGACAAAGTAAGTTTATTTGCACACCCACAGTGGCTGCTTGGATTTATGGCGTTGGGGCTCAGACTATCACTGGTTCTACTTATATATGTCATTCCATCACTGGTTGGGAATTCAGTTGGTAATGGCTAGAAAGCGCACTGAGAACACACTTTGCTCGTCCCTATTTTGCTTCCCTGGAGATACTTGTGTTTTATTCCGCTGCCAGCTGGGTCAGGTTTGTCTAGAGGAGACATGGAGTCTGGACACAAGATGTGTGATCAGACAGGCACAGAGTATCTACAGGTGGGGAATGTTCATCTTCAGTACGTCTTGAACCAAGCGGGGAGAAACACGACAAGATAACGGGGACCATCTGGGCTGCATTGCTTCTTTTTTTTTTGCTGTTGTTGTTGTTGCTGTTGTTGTTGTTGCTGTTGTTGTTGTTGTTGCTGTGTTAGTTGGGGAATCTCCCTCAGGCTCTGTCCTACGCTGTTTAATGTGACAACAAAAGCAGCAACAGGCACTCAAACCAAACACAAAACCAAGCACAGTCAAAAGATTATAGGGCAGGAAATATGTATGAGATGAGCTGTAAGTCTACTTTATGTCAGTTTATAGAATGCAAATTATACAGCGGTTTTTCTCTGATCACAGAGAACGTGTTTAACTCTGCAACTGGTCTGATTTTTAACAATTTCAAGTTTACAAAACACTTTCTGCTACTTCAGTGTTGATTAAAATGCAATAATGGTTAATGCACTTGCAACTTTTGGTTGTTGTAGAAACAATAACTAAAATGCCGTGTGTTTCTTGCATGTTTGACCTTATTTTCATGCAAAGTTCCATACTAAACTCAAATTGCATGGTTTCACAGTGGCATATGTTAGATGACAGATCAAGCTGCTACTTTAGACACATTAATTTTCGTGCTCGCTTTCTCACAGGTTTATATTGCTGTAAACAAGGTGAACTTACCTGTGACCAGAGCCTTAGTCAGGACAAGGACCACTATAGAGAAGTACATTTTCCACAGTCAGCGAATCCATAAACCCAGACAACTGCACAGCACTCACACAAGCAGCTACATTGAAAACAGAGCCTGGCTGCACAACCCACCAGAGCCCTTACCCACCATTAACTCTTCTCCTCTTTCTCCTCTTTTCTGTGTAATATGAAACAGTAAATGCTCTGTTCCCACTTAGAAACTCCCACTCACTCTCCAAGCTCTCTCTCTCTCTCCCTCTCTCCACCTCTCTCTCTTTTTCTCTGTGTGTCCTGCAAAACGTAGGAAATGTCATTTCCTGTGTTCCTGTGAAGAGTCTTGGACCGTGGCCCAAAACCCCAGACCTCTGAAGCGATGGTCAAGTCTCGTGGTTTGTGTGTGTGCATGCGCCTGTCACACTGTGTGCCATTTTGAGAAGCATGTACTACAAAGCGCCGAACGTGCCATTACCATCACCCAAGTTTTCTCTAAAACACGTAGGGGTTATCCTCATTTTGCATCACAAAGAGCAATCGTGTGTGAGCTCCGTGTTTCTGTGTCTGCATGCATGTGTTGATGCATTTATGTGGATTGCGTGTGTGTGTTCTGCGACCTCTCCCTGTCTGGCTGCTGGACAGAGTGGCATGGGCTTGTCTCTGGCTGTGGTTGTCAGGCTGTCCCAGCGGTATGAAGCCTGCTGCTTTATTGGGCAGGCTAAACTGCTGAGGCAGGGCTTCTACTGGAGCTTCGAGCTCAGCCAAAGCCAAATGGAATTACACAACAGATTTAACCCTTCAGGTCGTATATGTAGATTCTCTTGAAAAGCGTGGATGGACAGTGGAAAAATGTACCGCTCTGGTTGATAGGTCGGTTTAATTTTTTCTAACCTTGAAAAACAAATTTATTTTGAAAAGATGAGATGAGTTTGAGCCTTGGTACAAGTTCTATCAATTGAGATGCATGTGTAAAAGTGACAAAATTATAGTTCTGGCGACTGTGGAGAAGTATTCTGTCCTCTTAACTACATCTTTTACTTGGGGTTTCCCTCAACTTTTCCTTTACATAAGTCTTAAGTTCAAGTCTTTGCTCCAGTTGAGGAATCGCTCTCCTCTGCCCTGCAGTGGTCAAAGCAGGTTACTGCTTCTCAGGGGATCAACAAAACCTCAGCTCACTATGAAACTGGGGAGTATAAGCAGGCAGTCTGACCACATTGAACATTGAATCTGAATCAAGGGGGGAAACAAAGAAAAGAAGACATTTTCCCACTGTATATAATCTCTATCATTGGATCCCATTGGTATAGTAGGCATATTGATGTATAAAGCAAAAAAGGACACATAGACACAAATGTCATCAACAAAATGTAATTTTCTTTTTTTATGTTTATGAACTCTCTCAGGACACATTACTGTGCTCTTTCAATAACACGTAATTGTCTCATGCACTCAGTGAAAAGACTCTTCATTTTGAGACACTCAGACCCAGGGTGCATTTCAAGAGTCAGAACAGGATGCCAGTGACGTTAACTTTGTATTGCTATTGGAGTATTTTGAGTCATAAAATGAAATCAACCTTTTTTTTTTTTTCATTATGGTGAGAACTGATTTGGTTGAATGAAGTGTGGTTTTATTGTCCATGTCACACTAATCTGTTTCACAGCAACACAGAAACATTCTCACAAACTTCCAACTTTATAAATGGACTACCGTATGATATTAATCCGTTTAAACAGCAATCACCTCATCACAATGTTTGCACTTTGACACGATGGTTGAATAGACAAACTAGGTTTTTCACCATCTGCAGCTCTTTGGTTGACGCTGTGGTTTTAATAATACTTCATGCATCACGAAAATGGCAAAAGTCTCCAACAAGAAAAAAATAAAATAAATACTTAAAACTTAAGCAGGACTGGCAGTGTTCATAGCAGAAACCAATTGCTCCAAACTATTAAACACTATTGACATATTGTTGTTGTTTGTTTGTATGTTTAGGAGGCAATTATAATACTGTATACACAAGAAACATGTCTTGGCTTCTCACATTCAAAAGTCAAATGGAATGGTGAACTTCTCTGTAACACAATAAAAAGCTTTACAGTGTATCTTCAAAATCAACAGCAGCAATTTAACAGCACGTCACAGGGACTTTTGACACTACAAACCAAAAACATCCTGAGACTATTTAAACTCATTTACAAACACTTAAAGTATTGCATATTATGATCCGTTCATACTGTGCTTTGGGACATCTTTATTATCTCGCTACATATTTACTTTTTCAACCCCTTTTGAGTCAAACACCAGTCTTTGTTCTCACCAGTCAGACAGCTCCATAAAATCCTCCAGTTCACTCATGGTTATTATATCTCGGGGCTGACATCGTGAGGGGGCTGAGTTACCATTTTCACAAACTGAGCTTCCTGCAAGCTGGCTGTTTGTGTCACACTCGGGGAACGACTCATGTGTGTTGTAAACTGTGTTACATGTTTTGTCTTTATCATTAACCGTGTCCATGTATGGAGTCTTCTCTGGGCTGTAGCGATGCCCTTCAGAGTTCTGTCCCATTTCAGCTGCTGGATATCCGTAGATGTGGCTCTCCCTGACAGACTGTTGGTCTGGGTGGAGGGTCACGGGGGCTGATGACCTGTTGTGGGACACAGAGTTGACAGCCGGAGGTTGGTAGCCTCCAGGATAACCATGGAAGCCTTGATAAAGCATACTGGGCTTGCTGGCTGGAGGGTTCTGAGAGGGGGCTTGATGTTGTTGTGGCTTGACATGAGTTTGGGGTTGGAGCTGAGGCTGTAGGTATGTTTGCTGGGGCTGGGATCGGGATGCGCTCTTTGCAGACTCGCGCACATTCAGCTGAACATACTTACCAGTCTCTGGGTCAAAGAAAGTCTTTGTTTTCACTTGAACTGGCACATCCACTACAAAATACTGACCAGAGCCGAGGTCTTGCAGCACCTTACGCTGGGTCAGTGGGTAGGCCTGAGGATAGCCTGACTCTACATGGTACTGGGTCACTGGAGCTGGATGGTTGGCATGATGGAGAGTGGGAGAAGAAGGAACATCAGCAATTATCTTAGCAGAAGGGTGGGCTGCAGGGCCAGTGGCATGAGGAGAGGCAATAGGGAGGGAAACAGGGGCAGTAGCATGAGGTGAGGCAACAGGGAGGGAGATAGGGCCAGTGGCATGAGGGGAAGCATAGAAAGAGCTGTGAGAAGACTGGTGCTCTGGCAAGCTAGACCCCAGTGCTGGAGCATGAGCGAGGGAGACAGGTTGGGAAAAATGTGGGGAAGCCACAGCATGGCGATTGGAGGAGCATACCTCAGTGAAGGAGGAAGAAGGAGTGCTTGAGACTTCTTGAAGAGGTTTCTGAATTGTAGCAGTGCTGTCTGCTACACCTTTGGACAACTCCTTCTTGATTCTCCGAGTAGTCAACCTCTGTGCCCTGCGCAAGGCTTTCTCACTCTTTGGGGGAACAGCTGGAGGCTTACCCAAAGAACGGGACACGTCACTGCTGAAGCTACAGGCTGACTCTGGCCTGTCATAGTCATAAAGGCCTCGTAGCTCTGCCAGGTCTGCTGCACTGGTGGCAAAACTCTCTACATCCTCTGATATGTTGCTGATGATGGACCGGGAGTCATCTTCATCCAGAGCTAAGCTCCTCCTGGAGTAAGGCCTATGATGTTGGGGAGGGGCTGAGTAATCCTGCAATGAGGATCCTGGCTGAAAAGTTGAGGATTCTTTGATAGCAGCAAGTCTGTTCAACCCTGTGTCAGAATGGACAGGAGTTACAGCACTACGTCTTACTGTCTCTTGCTCCTCCTCTCCCCTCTCTGACCCCATGGGTGAACCCACTCGGAAATCATCTCCAAAGTTCTTATGGAAGCGTGGTTTGATTGACTTGGTGAACGAGGAACCTCTCATAGTGTTATCTTTCACCCTGAACATTAAGGGTTTGACTCCAAGAGCAGGTGAGGAGGTGTTGGAGCGGGGGAGAGATGGAGCTGGAGATGCAGGAGCATGTGGTCTATGAGACCTACTGTGGTGGTCCTCAGTTGACTCAAGCCCTGGTGTATTGTTTCTTCTTTGGGAAGGTAAAGGGGAGCAAGGTTGTCTTTCTCTGGGTTTCCTCTCCGATTCTGTTGAGGTGATGGCATAGTACTGGAGAGCTTCCATCTTCTGTGCTGCTCTTTTCTGCTCCTCCATCTGAGCGACTCTCTCTTTCTCTCTGTAGGCTGCTAACTTTTCCTCCTCCTCTCTTTTTTTCACCCTGATCTCATCCTCTCTTTGAGCAAACATCCATTCTTGTGCTACTCTCTTCTGCTCTATCAGTGCTACTTGACTCTCCTCGAGGAGTCGGGTACTCTCCTCTTTGGGTTGCTTTTCTTCTCTTTGGTTTGTAATTGTTTTCTCCCCTTGAACAATTTTCCTCTCTGCTTCTTCTCTCCGAATTCTCATCCATTGTTCTCTTCTCTGATTTTCACCCCCCTGCTCTTCAATCGAGTGCTCTGCTTGCTTGGAGAGTTGAGCAATGTTCTCCTCCTCTTTCCGTTTTCTTTTCTTTTCCTCCTCAATATCAACGAGTATCTCTTCGATCTGTTTAGCCCGCCTTTGCTCCTCAATCAGAGCATCTCTCCTTTGTTGCTCCTCTTGAGCAGCTTTCCACTGCTGCTCCTCTTGTGCAGCTCTCCTATTCTGCTCTTCTTGAGCTTCTTTCCTTTGCTGCTCCTCTTGCGCAGCTCTCCTTTGTTGCTCCTCAATAAGAGCAGCCCTCCTCTGCTGCTCCTCTTCAGCTGCCCTCCTGTGTTGTTCCTCTTCAGCTGCTGTCCTTTGCTGCTCCTCAATTAGAGCAGCCCTCCTCTGCTGTTCCTCTTGTGCCTCTCTCCTCTGCTGCTCCTCTTGTGCCGCTTTCCTTTGCTGCTCCTTAATTAGAGCAGCTCTTCTCTGCTGCTCCACTTGAGCCGCTCTCCTTTGCTGCTCCTCTTGAGCTGCTTTCATTTGCTGCTCCTTAATTAGAGCAGCTGTTCTCTCCTGCTCCTCTTGAGCTGCTTTCCTTTGCTGCTCCTCAATAAGAGCAGCTCTCCTCTGCTGTTCCTCTTGTGCAGCTCTCCTCTGCTGCTCCTCTTGTGCCGCTTTCCTTTGCTGTTCCTTAATTAGAGCAGCTCTTCTCTGCTGCTCCTCTTGAGCTGCTTTCATTTGCTGCTCCTTAATTAGAGCAGCTGTTCTCTCCTGCTCCTCTTGAGCTGCTTTCCTTTGCTGCTCCTCAATAAGAGCAGCTCTCCTCTGCTGTTCCTCTTGTGCAGCTCTCCTCTGCTGCTCCTCTTGAGCAGCTCTCCTCTGCTGCTCTTTACGGGCAGCTCTCTCCTCCTCTTGCTGCTTCTCCCTCCTCCTCTCCTCATCCTCTCTAATTCGCTCTTCCTCTTCTCTCAG
>OMLP01024184.1:0-15700 GCA_900302685.1 Spondyliosoma cantharus | reverse complement strand
GAGTATCTCTTCGATCTGTTTAGCCCGCCTTTGCTCCTCAATCAGAGCATCTCTCCTTTGTTGCTCCTCTTGAGCAGCTTTCCACTGCTGCTCCTCTTGTGCAGCTCTCCTATTCTGCTCTTCTTGAGCTTCTTTCCTTTGCTGCTCCTTAATTAGAGCAGCTCTTCTCTGCTGCTCCACTTGAGCCGCTCTCCTTTGCTGCTCCTCTTGAGCTGCTTTCATTTGCTGCTCCTTAATTAGAGCAGCTGTTCTCTCCTGCTCCTCTTGAGCTGCTTTCCTTTGCTGCTCCTCAATAAGAGCAGCTCTCCTCTGCTGTTCCTCTTGTGCAGCTCTCCTCTGCTGCTCCTCTTGAGCCTCTTTCCTTTGCTGCTCCTCAAGTAGAGCAGCCCTCCTCTGCTGTTCCTCTTCTGCAGCTCTCCTCTGCTGCTCCTCTTGTGCAGCTCTCCTCTGCTGTTCCTCTTGTGCAGCTCTCCTCTGCTGTTCCTCTTGTGCAGCTCTCCTCTGCTGCTCCTCTTCTGCAGCTCTCCTCTGCTGCTCTTTACGGGCAGCTCTCTCCTCCTCTTGCTGCTTCTCCCTCCTCCTCTCCTCATCCTCTCTAATTCGCTCTTCCTCTTCTCTCAGTTTCACTCTCCTCTCCTCCTCCATCTTTATTCTCCTCTTCTCCTCAGTTTCTTTCATTCTCCTTTCTTCTTCTTTTCGCTTTGCTCTCCTCTCCCTTTCTTCTTGAGCAACTCTCTCTTCCTCTATTAGTTTTGCTTTTATTCCCTCCTCTTCTCTCTGTTTTTGGCGCTTCTCCTTCATCTTACTAGCTATGGCTTCCCGCTCTCTTGCTCTTCTTTCTTCCTCTCTGTGAGCAGCTCTTCTCTCTTCTTCAGCCAGAGAAGCTTCTAGCATGTCTCTTATTTTCATGACTTCTGTCCTTTTCTTCACTTCTTTCCCAGAAGCTTGTTCTTCATCCGGCTGTTTCACTCTGCTCTGCTTTGCTGTGGTTTCTTCATGGCGAGTTGCAAGCCTTTCTTTTCTCAGTTTTTCTTGTTGTTGACTGTCCTCTATGTTACACATTTGCCCCAAAGTGGGACGTGGATGAGAGTCTTTATCAAAATATGGTAATTTTTCAGCTTTTGAGGAACAGTCTTCACCTCTTTCACGTGGATTGGAGTTATCAACTGGTTTTAGGTGTTGTGACCCAGGAGTGTTTCTCGGCCTGTTGACTGCAGAAGATGAGGTTGGTGCATACAAGGAAGAGCTTGGCTGATGAAGACTTTGATCCACTTGAAGAAGTCTTTTGGTATCAGCTCCAGCCCCTTGATCTTCACTTCTCTGGTTCTTGAGATGAGTTGTTGGAGACTTGTTTCTTTCTTTGAGATCATCATTGGCTTTGGCATCCAAAAGCATTTTCTCCTGTCTTTCTTTGTCCCCCAGTTTGAACATCCCAGTCTTTTGGTGTTCTTTCTCTGTAATAGGAAATACTAAGGGTTTGGGCTCTTTGTTCACTTTGGAGGTGACTTCTGTCTTATTTGGAAAGCTTTTCTCTTTTCCAGAGAGGTCTTGAGGGTCAGCAGTGAACACTGGGCGTCTGCTATGACGAGTCTGTATGAGTGGAAAGAATCCTTCCTTTTTGTTGGGTGGGAATTCCTGAATTTCATTTGCTCTGTCTTCTGATACAATGACTTTTAACCTTGCATAGTCTGCAATTGCTGATATTTCAGGTATTGTGGATGCTCTTTCTTTTGGCTTTGGTTTATCTTCAGGTTTTGTTTTAATGGTTATTTCCCCTGTTGGGTGGGGATTTTTAGAGCTCTGTCTTTCCCTTGCTGATAAACGGGGCTGGTTCTCTGTGTGTTGTTTTCTGATATGAATAGCTTGACCTGCCTCTGTCTTCTCATTTTTATTACTCTGTCTCTCTGTGGGAGCATTACCCTGTTTTGAAGCCAGATTATCTCCTGTTTCCCTGTTTTTCCTTTTCATGTTCTCATCTTGAACACTTCCTGTGCTTGATTCCGCTGGTTTACTTTGATCCAATGCAAGGACTTCATTTTTCCCCTCGTTGTGTGATCCATTGCTGATAGCTGCCTTGTTCGGTTGTAATCCTGGCAGTTCCCCTCCCTTTGAAACAGCATCTGATGTATATGGAACATTTGCACTCTTGTGTGTTTCTGTTACCCTCTGTACTTGAAAGTAATCTGTCTCCATTGGTTGTATCTTTGATTCATCCACTGATTTCCTACTTTGATTAACTTTTTCAAGCTTTTCAGTTTCAGCTTTAGTGTTCACGCTGGCTGCATTCGTGCTGTTCTGTTGATTGCTGACTTTCAATGAATCAGGTAGCTGTTTTCCCAATTTGTCATCTGAACTGTCTTTCATCTGCAGGTTTCCAGTTGTGTCTTCAGTATTTAAAATTTTTAACTTTTCTCCATGACTAGCCGATGCATCCAATTTGTGTTCATTGGCTGTAATCTCATCAGAAGAGACAGTTGTGACATGATGTTTCTCCACCATTTTCAGATTCTCCTTCTCAGTTACTGCTGGCACAACTCTGATGGCAATACCGTCTATATGCACATTATCATCCACACGTTGTAGAGACACATGCAAGTTTTCATTCTCAGTAGAATGGTTAGATGGACTGGCTTTGTTGAATGGTTTTGGTGGTGTTGTGTCATGTCTCTTTTCCTCCACTAGGGGTGCCTTCTTGCCATCTATGTTCTTGCTTTTGGATGAATTTGTGACCTTTGTCATATTTTCTTTCATTGATAGCTGAGGGTCATGTCTTTTAAGAGTTTCAGCATGAATTCTGTTTGAATCATCGACGGAGTGGACTCCCGTGTTCGCCATTTTGGCCACTGAGTTCCCATTGGTATGTGCTGTTTGCATGTTTTGTGGATTTTTCTCTTCTGTCTCTCCTTCATCTTTCTGTACGCTCTTTGCAGAGTTCTCATTTGGCGTTTTATTTGTGTAGTCTTTGGTTTCTCTTGCTATCGTGTCCCGTTTGTAGAGAAGGGGTTGAGTTTCAGCGGACGTTTTATTTTTAGCAGGTACAGTGACTGTGGGGGGTTGTGTTTCCCTTTGGGGTCTTGTATTTGTAGAAGAACACACCTGCTGGAAATTAGTCTTTTTCACACTGACATCCCCAGACACATTGTTCTGTTCTGTCTCATGGGTTAAAGTTTCTTGCACATTTTCAGGATGATTATCCAGGCTAACTTTGGTTTGATCCTCCCTCAGAGTGTTCTGTACAGCTCTGTCCCCGGCCTTTACTCTGCTAACTTCCTTTGAAGATTTATTTCCTTCACTTACTTCTACACCTGAGCTGGGATGACATTTATCCAGCTCTGAATTACTGCACTCCTTCTCTTTTGCATTAATTTGTTCTTGATTACTCTGACCATTGCTCTCGGATGGCTTTCTCTCATGTACAGTTACCATTATTCCCATGATCTGCAAGTTGTCATCAGCCACTGGGGTCTCGTTCTGAGCAGAGCAAAGATTTAGTGAAGATGCTGAGTCCTCTGCTCCATGTTTACTCTCAGCCTTTTCTGTCGTCATAGGTTTGGAGCTTTCAGCCTCTACCAGAACTGTAGCCTTTGATGGATTGTCTTTCTTCTTGTTGAGATGATCTGTGTTTACAGCAGGATTGTCTTTAAGTGTCTCTTTTTGTTTGCCAGACATTTCTCCTTGATTTGCTTCCTGTTTTCCTTGTTTGCTCTTGAGTGCCAGCTCTTTACTTTGGATTGGGGACTTCATTCCAGACTTATTCTCTTTTTTTGGGTTTTCTTTCAAACCCTCCTCTGTGCTCATGATATAACTTCCTGCCTGTTTTTCTTCTCTGGGTGGTTTTGGCTCGTTGTTGTTGCTCTTTTTTGGTTCTTTGGGAACTTGTTTCTGTGAATGGTCTGCTAACTGACTGGTGGTTGCTGCAGATTTAACTGGTGCTGTAGCTGAACTGGGAGTTGAAACAGACTTGACTGGTTCGCTTTGTATTCCTGAAGGCTCCATCTGGTGCTTTTGTGTAATATTACTGGAGCTCTCATGCTTTTTAGGCACTTCCTGGGATGGTGGCCGCTGTCGTATATTAATACTCTGACTACCTGCTAATGACTTGGTAGCGGATTTCGATATGAACCCATCTCGTTTGGCAAAACCCTTTTCTTTAATTGCTGAAATCTCCTTTTCAGCATGAGCTTTTATCTTGGAAGTCAATATCTCTTGCTTGGTTTGAGCTCTCTCTTTATTGGTCAGTGCTCTGGGAGGGGTAAAATGTAGATCTTTACCTACCTGGTGCTCACTTGACTTTGTTTTTCTTTCAACGCTGAGTGGTTTAGCCAAATCAGAATCTCTGTGCTGTGAAACATCAGTGTGTTTTGGAGGATCACGTTTTCCCACATTTTCAACTCTGTTATCCTTCACTTTATCAGTAGCGGTATCACCACTTGCTCTATCTACATTGGTATGTAAATAATCAGCACCAGACAATTTAAATTCTTTGGATGACTCGCTGTAAACATACTGACTTTCTGTCACCTCGTTGGCTTTAAAGCTGCTTCCTTCCGTCCCTTTTTCTGTGTTAGCTGTTGCCATTGTCGGATTACGTTTATCTTTTGATTTCTTGTCATTTGGTGGCTCAGTTTTATCGAGAGATAAAGCTGCTGTCTCACTGGTGTCAAGTGAAGAAATGTTTCCTGCAGCTGACAATTTATTTCTGTTTATTGAAGTTGTATCTGTGAAACCATATTTCTCTCTGAGGCGCTCATACTCATTAGCTCCTATATTTGCTAGACCTGATTCATCTCTCTGTGTTGCCTGATCTTTGTGCTCTTCATTATAATTTGCATCTGCCACGGAAGGAACATCTTTCTTATTCCCATCTTCTCTTGAGAGAATTGTACCTCTGGCTTTCTCTTTTTGCTCTCCCCTCATTTTCTCCTTGATTTTAGCTAGCTCTGCTTTAGCTTTAGCCAACTCTGTCTTAACTTGCTCAACTTTATCTGGCTCAACTTTCACCTGTTGTGCTAGTTTTGCTGCAGGTTTAGCGAACCTTTCCTGCATGCTCTCTGTTTTTGCGCGTTCTGCTTGAACTAGCTCCAATTTGGTTTGTTCAAACTGCACTGCCTTCCTCTCGTTGACGTATTCCTCTTTGGCTTTATTTATCTGTTTTGCAGGTTGCTCTGCATTGACTTGACTCCCTTGAATGGAGATGTCCTCCACGACTTCAGTCTTATCTTTTTCTGCTTTAGCTTGTTGCTCCTTCATCTGCTCCAGTTTAGCCTGTTCTGCCTTTCTACGCTCTGCTTCAGCCTGTTCTGTTTTAGCCTTTTCTGTTCTGATTTGTTCAGCCTCCATCTGCTCTCTTTCAACTTGAGCCGCTCTCAACTTTTCTTCCTCGAGCTGCTCTGCTTTGATCCTTTCTCTTCTGGCCTGTTCAGTTTTAGCATGCTCAATTCCTGCCTGCTCGGCCTGCTCAGTCTTGGCCGGCTCAGTTTTTATGTGTTCTTCTTTTAGCCTCTCTGCTTCAGCTTGTTCTGCGTTGACCTGCTCACCCAGCACCTCTCTCATGTGCCTGACTCCTGCTTCCTCTGTAATGTTTTTTGGCTCCTCTGTTACCGACTGTTCGCTGGTCTGTTCGGCCTTTGTCTGCTCCCGGTCTGATTGTTTTTCTCTGGGCGGTTCTGTCTCTTCCCCCTTTGTCTTCTTATCTTTACTATGTTCTGTGCTCGCCTGGTTTACTCTGTCAGGCTCTGTTACTTCTGCTTTGGCCTGTTCTGCTTTGACTCTCTCTGAACCAGTCTGCCCTGCTAAAATTAACCTGGCTGACTCCACTTTGGGCTGCTCCACTTGAGCCCAGTGCTGAGCCTTTGCCAGCTCTGCTTGGGCGTGTTGTGCTTTCATACGTTCTGCCATGGCCTGGTCGGCCTTGACCTCAGCAAACTGTCTATGCTCTACCTTGTTTCCCACTGTGGGGGCAGATGCATTGTTGGGGTTAGATAATGAATTTTTCTGTTTATTATGTTCAATGTGTGGCTTAGCTTCCATTGTCTGGAGACTTTGCGGTTCATGCCCCTTGGGAAGCGGCTTTGTCGAACCCGTTTCTTGCATTAGCATTGTTTTGTCTTTATCAGAGTAAAGGCAGTTTTGGTTTCTGTATTCTTGATCAGTGTATCTGTTAGAATTCTGTGTCAAATGATTGTCTTTCATTTCATTTTCCTTACTGTGGCCGGAATTTTGAGGTACATATTTGTCCTCGAATGCTCCAGGTTGATGCTGTCCATAATATGCGGGACTTTGGACAGTGGCATTACTAAATGGAGCGTATTGTGGCAGCTGGTTTGACATGTTAGGATTGACCAACTCAGCCTTTTTGTGAGAAAATGTTCCGACACCAAAACTTTCCCTCAGCTCTATTTTCTCGAGGTCTTTATTTATACTCTGCTGATTTTCTCCTCTGTATCTGTCTCTCGTTAAATTCAGTTCCTCCTTTATCGTGGCCGCTCTTTGGTAAGCCTGTGCATGTTGGTCTTTTTCCATGAATGCAGTAATCTCTTGTTTCCATGGAGAGATAGCTGTTTTCAGACTGAGATTTTCTGTGTCTTGGCTGTTTGTCTGTCTCCACCTATCTGGTGAGGACACATTACTGTAATCATGTTTGTTGTCTATGAGCTGCTGATGTCTATCCACCTTTGTGGATTCCCTTCCCGCTGTTTCATTAAAATGTTGCTCAGTATTTGCCTTACTTATTAAATATTCTCTGGTTTGGTGGTTGTCAGCATTTAGCCTCGGCATTTCTGCAGCTGTATAAGATGGTTTAAGCCTGTGTGCACCTCCTCTCTGAGTTTCTACATAGTCTAACATGCCTTGCTTATAGGGAGTGAATGACGATACGTCTTCATGGAGATTCTGTCCATTAGCCAGCTGATAGTTGGGGTAATTTTCGGGTATGAAGCCAGTGAACCCAGAGTGATGAACATTCTCACCTTGCATCTGAGCTGTCTGATAATCACTTGAAGTGTGTTCTGAATACTGGCCTGTATGTGTTGTCACAGGTTGAGAATTTACTGTTGTAAGTGGCAATCTAGGGTCATAATACTGATTTACATTTTGATGTGAGGCAGCTTCTACCTGGGTAAATTGAATGTCTTGATCTGAAAAATCAGGCATGTCTATCACAGTGTCTCTAGGCTCCTGCATAATGTGCTGCTTGTTTTTCTCAGGTGTCTCCAAGCCTTTAAATTTGGGAGGGCTGTAGGTGCTTTTGACTCTTTTCCTGTTGTCTTTGAGATTGAAGAGCAGGCTTGTGGCTCTGGATTTGTAGCTGGACATCCTAATGTCAGGAGTGGCTCCCCTGCTTTCTGCTCGCACTGGAGGATGTTCAACAGGTTGAGGGGAAGCCCGGATCTCTGATGTCGCCGCTTCTTGATGTGCGTGGACTGAAGGTGTGAGCAGCTGACTGATGTTGAAGGGAGTTGTGCTTGTGTTGCTGCTGACAACATTTGGTGCCACTGTTGGTGCATTGTTGCTGAAGGGAACTGAATTGTTGTTGCTATAAAGTACTCCTTGTTGATTCGCTGTCATCCCTGCTGAGATATTTTGCTCTGTCATCATTTTGATTTTTTGCTGAAGGGCTTTGACGGAGCTGATCGTTTCCTGGACACGGCGTGACATCTCAACGGTAGGCGATGCAGTTGACGGCCGTTGGGATTGGAGCCTGTTAGCTCCTAGGCTCTGAGTCCGCTTCCTGTGAGGATAATGACCTGCCAGCTCTGACTCACAACGCTTCTCCACAGACAAAGCTTTCTGCAACATTGTGGATGTTGAGGTGGAGCGTGAAGGAGTTGCAGGAACCAGAGGCGCCATGGTATTCCTCTGGTGTCTGATACCCCTTTCATCAAACCTGTACGGACCCTGTGGTTGGGCCTCCAGCGAAAGCTCCTTGTACATTGGTGTCTCATACCATTTAGGGAACTCCGAACAGTGCATAAACCCTGAGACTTCTCCTTGTTGGAAGGGAAACCTGTTATGGTCCCTCCATACCTTGAAGGGACTGTACTCACTGTGTATAAAGAAGTTAGAGTTACAGTTGACCTGCGCAGACATGCTGTGTTTACTGTGGGAAGACCTCATAAAAGAGGATGAAGAATTCATGTTAGCCACTGCAGCGGAGTAGAAGTTGGTGTCTCGGGCAGGGAATGGACCAGCGGAGGGGAAATGACCACTGTTAAAGTTTGGCTGGTATGGTGTTGAGAATTCAGAAAGTTCCCTCTGGATGCTCATCAGAGCTGATTTGTCCCAGCTCGTCTCATCATTCCACTCTCTGAGTTTACCATCCATCCCTGCTCCATCCCTTTGTCCCTCCGAGTTAAACGCTCGGATGAGAGAGGAAACTCTCGATCGACTTCTGCGTTGCTGTGAACCCAACTCTGTGGCTCCATTGCTGAAGAAGGACAGCTGCTCTTCCCTCAGAGATTCCTCCTGTTGAGAGGTTTCCACAAAGGACTGCTGGAATGTGGCAGAAACCCTCCCCTGTGTCCTTTCCCCATAAACCTCCCACTGTGGATCTCTGTGGATCTTTGCCTCGTACATTCCTCCATGGATCAAGTCTTGTCCGTACTGCTGCACCCTGAGGCTGAAGCTCTCGTGTGCAGCTCTCTTGAGTTCCTCCCTCTCTCTGTCCTCTCTGTCTCTGTCCTGTTCACTCTGGCTAAAGGCCAGCTGTCTGTCTCTCGGGATGCAGGGTGACGATGAACACAGGTCTGAGTCATTATAAACAGCCTCATCTCCGATGCAGAGACTCCTGAATGCTCGATCTGTCAGATTGCTTACCTCGCGGTCGGTCTCGTCCAGAAAGGACCCACCGCTGGAGGTGTCGCTGTAGCCTCCATCGCTGTGCTTTCGATGCCCGCCGCTCTTTCGGCCTGAGCGGCGCTTCTCAACTGAGGTCATGATACAGGCTCGCTAACAAAGAGCTCCGTCCTGGTTGTTTAGTCATTCATTCAAAACCAGACCTCAAAATTATAGACTCTGCCTGCTGCTGACGTTACAGGCCCCAGAGTTTGGGGCCCAAGTCAGGATTTTGTACAGCCAGTAGCTCCTAAAGCATTATGCCTTTTAGTTGGTCTTTGTCCAAGCAAATCCTGGAATTTGTTGATTTCCTACAGGAGAAAAGAAACAAGAATTAGTGTTTACATTACCATTCATCTTTAAAGAAACAGTTTTAACAAAGTGTTTGCGGGCTCTCGCATGTGTCATGTTACTAATCTGCTGTGTCGCTTAATTTATGACAGCAGCCGTGTAAGACGCTTTTTTTTTCCTTTTGCATTAAGCAGCAATGTACTGAATGTGGTTCTGAAAACAGCTCTGTAAAGCCTTCGGTCAATCACTATGACCTTCAGAGACATGTTGTGAATAAAAGTACACTGTTGCTAGGCCAAGTAACGACAGCCTCACGTGAGTTATTTTCGGAAAGCAGGACGCATCCACACAAACTTGGACGACCACACGCACGCACGCACACACACGCATGCACGCACGCACACACACACACACACACAGATTAAAAGCCTGTAAGTGAAATAGTTTAAACAAGTAACTAACGAAAACATAATGTCTCATCAGTTTGTTGATGTTGATAAATTTAGCAAATTAGACTTTAATGAAGATGTTTCTCTTTGAATCAAAGTGCCAAAAAGTCAGAATAGGACCAGTGAATTGAAACATTACACTGGCAACTAATCTTTTTTGGAAAACCCCCTTTGGTTTTACTACAGTACGGGGAGAGCAGGTGGAAAGCAGATAATAATATCCTTACGTAGACATGCTGCTAAATTGAGATTTGAGAGGTAAAATAAGAAAGTTTATTGCTGGTTTAAGTATATTATCCATCATCGTAGATGTTCAAATGTGACATTTAAGTTAATAAAAAACTGTTTATTAAAAACATATTAGATACCAATATTATTCTGTATATATTTGTTTAAATAAATAAAGTGAGTGTTTTGCGATCTGTAAATCTGAAACAGCCAAGGCCAAGGGTGAGTGCAGTGACATATTTGTATCTGTTGACACCATAACTTCTCCTGGTCTCATTACTCTCACTCATCACTCACAGCAAGCTGGCTGTTATACATTGTCTGTGAAGGGTCTTTAAAAGTGTGCTCATAATAAACTGGATCTAAAGTGCATATGTTATATAATGCAAAACATAAACGTCAAAAATAATCATTTCTTTCTTCCAATCTGGGGACGGAGCTGTCTTGTAGCCTTCTTATACTCGTACTCCCTATGTTGTACTTTTTAAATAAAAAATGTGCACATTCAGATGCAACAAGGTAACGTCATGGTTAGGTTCTGATTCAATTTACAGCAGCTGTCGCCTTTCTCAGAATATCCAGTGGTTCATTAATATCTTCTGACCTGGAGGCCACCCATGTCATACGCATCCACAGATCAGCTACACACCAAAATGTTGTACTGACTGTTAAGGTCAGTGTCAATGAAACTGGTGCAGAAATGAATGAAAGTTTAAAAATGTCATGCAACACCTTTTTTTTCTTAAAACAACAGCAATGTTTATGTCACTCTATTAACACCCAAACAACCCATTCTGTCCAGATTGGACGAATCTGCATACATCAAGAAAGGAGCATCAAAAATGATGCACGGTTATGGTAACTGTCCCTTAATTATGTTCCATTTTGAAACAGTAATCTCACATCAAACTGTCATCGTGATTTCTCTTCATTCTTGCATGTGATGCGGTTTATTTTTGTCTAGTGACGGGCCCCCAGCTCTAAAACCTGACACCAAAGGGGCCTCGTTTTCAGAGGTCCAAAACGAAGACGGAGCAGCAGCAAATCTGTCACTTCTGG
Organism: Spondyliosoma cantharus; assembly: GCA_900302685.1. Lineage (NCBI taxonomy): Eukaryota > Metazoa > Chordata > Actinopteri > Spariformes > Sparidae > Spondyliosoma > Spondyliosoma cantharus. The sequence goes on along the minus strand of OMLP01024184.1, from coordinate 4,841 downwards.
GAGCAGAAAGGACACGACTGAATGTTTATCAAATGTCAGCAACTGTGGAATAAAACACAATTCTGTCAGTCAATACTTTTAGTAGGCGAATGTGTGTGTTTTCTTTTGGAGATTAAAGCGGGGAAGTTTCTTGTGTCTTTTATTTATCTGCCTGAAGATGTCCTCTATGACACATAAAACTAATTGAAAATGAGACAGCATGCATGTGTGGAAGGTTTAACTTTCATCATTTTTTAAGCGTCTCCTTCAACACGAACAAGGATGTAGGATGAGCTCTTGTCTTACCTTCCAGTTTTGTAATCCATAATTTGGGCCTTCTTCTAAACTCTTCAAAAGGCTCCGTCTCCCCTCTGCTGATCTGATCTGATCCCGCTCCGTCACCTCATTCGATCCCTCTCTGGCTCTTTCTATTGACAGCAATCCAAAGAAAAAAACTTTACATAGTCCACAGTCAGATCTTTGAGCATCTGACCAGAGGCAGGCAGCGCGGCTCGGAGGCTGGAGACCAGACAGAAATAGAGGAGTTGTCCCAGAGAGAGTCCACCATGGGGGTACAGAATGAGGGCTTGAGCTCGCATGCGGATCTGTGAGATCTTTTGGTGTCGAGTGTCAGACGGATGAAACAAACAGCCTCTAAACTATTTATAAATCTGGACAGCTAACTGCCTGCCATTAGCAGCGAGAACTAGCTGTCACAGACTGGGGAAAGTGTTACAACTGCTTGAGGAGGCAGTTGGGTTGAAGCCAGGAGAAAATTTGTTAATTTGCTGGAAACTGCTAGCACGGTTGTTGTTCGGGTAGGGGGGGGGTCTGTAGTTTGTAGTTTGGGTGCTCCTTTGGGAGACATAAATAACTCAATTTGCTCACACCCTCTTCGTTGTACAGCACTGACAAGCACTATATGGAGTGTCAACAAGTGGCTCCTGGTCACCACCTACCTGCTATCATCACCATACACTTGACTGCAGCCTTCTCTTAAATCTAAAACCACAAACAGAAACTTTTTTTTGGCAGATCTGTCATATTTCTCGTTTATTTTCTTCCTCGGGAGGTTTTCACTTGATGTCACGTCCGCAGACGGTTTGTTTCAATATGTATTCGACACTCACTTATTACAGCAGCACAAGTCTAATCTCCCTGGCTACAGCCTCACTCACCCCCCGGCAGAAAAGGCCACAAGGCAGAGGAAGGGGAGGAACTGTACCTCCCCCCTCGACCCCCCTCGCTCCCTCCCCTCCTACAGCCTGCTGCTATAATAGGAGATTGCTGTAGCAGATAGTTTCCTGGGATTCTTGGCGGCGGGTGCAGGGCCGGCCTGGCAAGTTGATGGACACACACACATGGGCCTTAATGGAGACGCACTCCTCCGCATATGCCCGCCCGCACACACACACACACACACCCACACACACGCACACATGGTTTTGTATACAGCTCACTAAACTACAAGAAAGGCTGAGGTAATCCCTTTTTAACTAATCTCTCTCCTCCCCTCTAAACAACCTCCACCCACACCCACACGGCCTTCACATCCCCCATTTTTTCCCTCCACGCTGGACTCTTGTCATTCAGCAACATCCATCTTTAGAGTTCCTCCATGCAGATGAGATAATTATCTCCACTGATCTCAATCATCCAGAATTTGCGGCTTGCTGCTACATCATCTTGTTTATCTTCTCACTTTTGGGCCTTCTATACTCAGCACTTATTAAAAAATGTTTTGATTAATGAAATTTAATTTGCAAAAGCCTCCCTCAGCAAGACTTGCTCAGTGTGAGTTTCTACAAAACGCTCAATTCTCCCACTGAAGTTTGAGGCCCTGCTGTGGAGAGTCTGGACAAGTTTCCTGCTCACTGTGTCCCTCTAGTGGACAAACTGAGAACAGGCGCTCAACTCCATTTTTGATTCGTACTGAAATGTTTGCCTTTTTTGATACAAATCAGACATTATTTTTTGCACAGTGCAACTTCTCTTCAACATAGTTGTGCTGTGAAGCTTCAGAGGCCTGTAAGCATTGATCACAAACGCTGAGGATGCTCTTCTTCGCCATGCTGAGTAAGGAGGAGCAGAGCTGTGGTTATGTGGCAGACAGCAGACAGGCACATTACTCGCTGCATTAAGATATGCTTTGTTTGTATTATGTCCATTTAGAGATTCGCTTAATTGATTCTAATTGATTGGGTTATTGATCAGCTCTGCTGCAGAGATGATACCGGCTGTTTTGGCTCTTCAGTGGACCGGCCTCGAATTCACTTTATGCCTGACTTTGGAAGCCAAGTCCTTGAATAGTAAAAAGAATTTAGGTGTTGCTCCCAATGTCAAGCAAAAGAATTGTATGTATATGCCAGAGTTTCTTGGGCATACTGTCTCTTTCTATGTGCCTTATATTGTCTGTGGATGGGTGCATGTGCACAGCGTCTCCCTGTTTCAGGACCTATTTCCCCACATCCCTGCAAAATATTTCATTACCGCAACAAAAGAAGCCCATTAACTGCACTGTAAGAACAGAGTTCAACTGCTGTCCCCCATATTCACCATGTTTGTCTGCTTTTCTGGCTGCTCTCCAGCTAATTTGATATAACAATGCTCCACAAAACCGCCTCAGGACTTTTTTTAGGTGACAGAAAATTATCAATGATGCCACATGCACAGCTGAATGTCAACACCAACTTGACTTGTTTATCAAATATTAAAGCAGTGAATTATGGGCACCATGCAGAACTTAATGATGATCGGAGTCATTATAACTTCAGCATCCTTTGTTTTGGCTAATGATTAAATTCCACAACTACTGTATTCAATTTTGGAGAGATTGAATGTGTTTTTCCACATCTTTTGTGCGAGTTGGCTGGATTCCGTCGTCCATATTGGTACATTTTTGGAAAAGGAGCCGATTTGTATAAGGATATTGTGTTATCATTAGCCGCCATGTCAGGGGGCTTAACATCTCCGCTCTAGAGCTCTCTCATGCACTTAAAGCAAAATCATTATATTAGGGCATGATGTTTTTGGTAATATTATTTAGGCCACGAGTAGATACAGTACCTGCTATATAGCGATATTATGTTACAAAATATATTATAAAAAATAGGTTCTGATTTTCAAACTTTATTTCGATTGCGTTTTGACTTTTTTTTGTCTCCAATTTATTTTTATAATAATGTTTACGTTGTTTTGCCAGGAAGTATGGTGTTCCAATAAAATAAAATCCCATCAAACCTTAAAAAGTGTTATTGTCACAAGAGGGAGGTTCATAGTCAGTGAGAGCATCACTTTATTGGAATATTTTTAGGGTATTTACAACATGCACACATAATGGTGTAAAAGAAAAAAGAAAAAAAAAGAGGATGTGAGTGCTGTGTACTCTGTGTACAACCTGGCACGACTTCTGACATTATCTCCCTCTTCTGTGTCACCGGGGTGTCGCCTCATCAATTATTGAACCAGTACTTCGTGGTAATACATAATTTCTTATCAATTATTCATGATAATGTGTGTGTAGTTTACTTAATTGTGTTATTGACTATCAAAAGTAATTTCCTGAAAATCCTCAAGGACGCAAATTGAATCAGTCCAACTACTGGTCGCGTGCTCGGCGGTTAAGTATTCTCAATCTGATCAGCTGATCCCTCATTCAGGAGTCCTTCTGGTGAGGAGAGATATTTAGGAGCGATAAATCAACAGACGTATTGCCTACAGCGTGAGGAGCCCTGAGGTGATGAGAGATGATGTTTTTTAAATTGTGAATCCAACATAATAATAAATAGCATATATCACGTTGAATGGGGTTCATTGAAACAATGCTCAGGGTGAGGAAGAGAAAAGAGGAAGAGCGCTCCTAAAAGTAAATAAATAATAAGAGTCACGGTTGCTCTCCTCTCCCGGCTTTAAGGGGAAACTGATTAATAATGTATCAGAACAGATGGCTGGAGCGAGAGGCAACAGGAGAGGAACACGAGCGGCTACATCTTTAATTGTTTTAAAGAACATGTCACAACAGGACCGGCGTGTTCCCTGTCTGCTGACGCTACAGATGTGCTAACAGAGTGGAAGGGACAGCCAGCGCTCCGTTCACCGGGTCTGCTTCAGACCTTGCCTGGGCTTTCACACATGGACATACGGTAATCTGGCACATGTACACATTTACACTGAAAATTGGCTGATTAATATTAAAGTGCACTTTCACTTTAAAAGTCAAAAAGAAGGAGAGATTGTTTGAGCCCATTTACTGACCTGACGGCATTAAACATTATATTGCCAAAACTCCTCACAGCCCCGCCAACCAGTTCTACACTTACAGTTTACATGCATGAACATTCACAATGTAAGCATCTGTCCTCTTTATGAAAAAAATGTATCAGGATTATTTAAATTCACATTATCAAGTAGGTCTTTGTCGCACACACGTTGTATCTATGTCAGTCCATCAAATAGAGTCCACGAGTGCACGAAGACACATATAGATCCAAAACCACACTTGTGCTTCTACGGGGTTAACAAGGCCCCAAATATTCAGCATTTGTCACAAACAATAATAATTTACTGTCAAATAAATATTTCAATGTTTGCATCCATACATTGTGATATAAAGTCTCTCCAAGGCCTTTTCTGGAGTCAGTCAGTAGTTGTGCTTAAGTTGCTCATAGGACCAGAGTAGAGTAGAGTAGTAACGACAGGCACGATCACACAGATTTAGAGTATCAGTACATCCACGTTTGAGTCCGGCGCCTCACTTTTTCTCCAGTGGGTCCTTGGAGCAGTGAGGGTGTTTGTCAGGACTGCCGCCCAGCGCCTTGCTGGCCGGGCTGGGACTGGAGCTGTCTCCTCCTCTCCCCACAGTG
>OMLP01024178.1:49344-67430 GCA_900302685.1 Spondyliosoma cantharus | reverse complement strand
TGGACGACAGGGAAGGGTCCAGAAAAATGCCCTGGCAGTGACGGGTTCACTCGTAGAAATGACAAGACTGGTCGCTGCCGACGTGTGCCGCCTCTCACCCGAGTCCAAGAACGAGATCCAGCCTCGTGCGACTGACTGTAAGACACCTGACGTGCCCCATGTTCATATTTTGCACAACTACACACACAGCCGAAGGCATTCCAAGGAAGTGAAGGATTATTCCCTTCATCGACCGCCTCTCTTCTAGAATGTTTCCAACCGAGAGTGAAAGTTAACGCGTCGTGTGTGGAGGAACACAAACGCAGACGACAGCGGGGGAACCCGACACACACTGCAGCACAATCACAGAAATAGTACCCAGTCGCTTTTAGCAATAAAATACCAACTACCTAAACACAGCAGAGTGATGAAGCTAAAACAAATAAAAAAAAAAAAAATCAAATGTCTCTGTGAACCAGCTCAGACACTGCCAGACTGAGTCTACAACCAAACAAACTCAGGAGCTCGAACTTTACAGTGAGCAAGCGCTGACATGGAGCTGAAGGAGGAACCTCGCCCACCTGAATCCTCCTGAATCCACCTGAATCCTGCTCCTATGTAAACGCAGAGCAAAAGTAGCTTGAGGATTTGGGGAAATGAGACCGAAGGTTTAAGGTGATATTGATGGAGGTCTATGAAGGACAATGAACTAACTTTTCAGGCCAAAATCACCAACGACGTGGTTGTTTTTCTACCTTGTGCAGTCGGTTTTTGACAGATTTTTCTCTCCCGCCACAGGAAAAAATATCACGTAAAAGGTTCAACCACAGTAACAACGACCGATCAGTTAAAGAGGTAACCAAAATCCCACCAGCCGGCTTTAGAGACTTTCACGCGAAGCTGTTTTTTGAACGAGAGCCTCCGTCATGGCTCGTTCCATACCAACACACCTGCGACCTCCCGATTCACGTCATCGATTTCCAATAAGCTCTGATCCAAATGCTTTTCAAGTGAGGAATTTTTAAAAATGTTTCCCTCTGAGCTGAATTGAATTAGCCGTCGTTTATTTCTCAGCGGGGTCGGGTTGAATTCACCCTGAACACCAATGAAACTTTTTGTGTGAAGGTGTTAATATTCATTCCATATATATATATAAATATTTATTTAAAAAAAAAAACAATTACTCCTTCATCATTTAAACGTTTTTTTAAAAGTAGCAGATTCTTTGTACTTTTCACCGGCTGTAATATTTCATCCTGCGGTTTTATTTCTGTGTTTGACTTCCAAGGTTTTCTGTCCTTTTCCGATAAACATCGAGTCTGTTTTTCATCGGGTTCGAGGAAATGTCGCACGTGAGTCGGTATGGAACGAACCTCGTTTTGAATCAAAGCCTGCTCGTAGCTTCCGTAGCGCTACAACAACTCCCGCGTCTTCTCCAGGGGTTCCACTGAAGCACCGTGAAACGCTTTTCCTGATTCAACTTTTCTACAGATCTTTTGTCGTTAACTCAGGAAGCTGAGACTTTGCTCGACAGGGGACGGAGGTGCTGGTCGAATGAAGAGGGTGCAAACAATCAGAGGCAGGCGGACGGACCGAGGGCAGGTACGGACATGATGGAGTTACCTGAGGCAAACGGCGGGATAAGCTCCTTGCCTTTGCTTTTGGCTCAAGCACAGTGTTATTACACGTTTTGTATTTTTTTTTCTATGCTGATTTTTGTATTCCTACAACTTTGCACTAATGTTTTTTTTTATATCGATGTATGTTTGTTTATAATTTGTATATCTTTTTTTTTTTTTTACACTTTGCATCCCGCAGACGTCTCTCATGAAATCACTTCACGTGTAACAACATGTATATTCATAAAGGCAGAGAGAGAGAAAAAGCCTGTGAACGCATCCAAGGGCGTTGAGCTTTTTTTTTTTTTTTTTTTCCCGTAAATGAGCAAAGTAAAGACTGGGAAACATGACTAACCTCGTCATCTGACATCATCCTGCCGCTCTCCTGTTCTGGGATATTTGTGTTTCTCGAGGTTTAGCGCTGTAAATAGAAGTCTGTTTCCAGCCGAGCGGAGGAGCAGCAAGTGTGATCGTCCAAACCTCAGCGTCAGCGGCAACTTTGCATCATGCATGCACTTATTTTTATATATATACTGTACATATATATATATAATTGCTTTAGTTTTTAATTCTGTCATTTGATTGGGCCAATTTCAAACACATTCTGGGAGAGTATTTGTTTAAATGAGGCGCAGTGTTAAACATCAGAGGTACTACGACATGAAACAGTTTATACTTGTAGCATTACTGAGAGCGCTTGTTAAGACAAAGTGCGCATTTCTTACAAAACCTTTGGTACTGTAAACCCAGTGATAGTCTGACATTGTAGCTAGAGCTGCGCTGAAGAAAATTAGTTGCCAGTTATTTTAATATTTGATCTTTTCAATCATTTTTCAAGCAAAAAAGTCAAACGTCCGCTGCCTCCAGCTTCAGAAACGTCAGGATTTGCTTCTTTTCTGTGTCATTTACGACAGGAAATGACGAGTCTTTGGTTTTGGACTGTTGGTTGGACAAGAGAAGCATTTGGAAGACGTCACTTTGGGCTCTGGGAAACTGTGATGTGCATTTTTCAAAAAAAAAGTCTGGTATTTTATGGACTAATTGATTAATTGTTAATGCAAATAAGTTAGCTGCAGCCCTAGTTTGGTCTGTACAAATATTTCACCAGTTTGAATGCAGACACACCGACTTGTCTTTGTGTTTTTGGAACATTTTGGTCTTTAAGTGTCTTTGAACAGCAAGAAAAAACTGATCCTCCGAGCAGATTCCAGCACGTGACGACAGTCAGTTCAGCCTTAAATCTTAGAATGTCACAATTTAACCCTCAGTGCCTTCAGAGAGCCAGTATTTGTGAGTAGATCTACGTACAGTAGACGTGTGTGTGGACTGTGATTCTCTTGTTGTGTTGAATTGGGAGAAGACTGCCTTTATATTGTCACTGTCATGTTTTGTAAACAAGTTTTTTATACAGTACCTGCAGTATTTTGTATAAGAAATAAACGTGTTCATCATGATTGAGCTCCCGACGTCGTCAGTATCAATCTCACACACGTCGTACGTGTTGTTGTGATTTTTTTATGTGTGAATTCGGTAAAACCAACAATACAGACACAGCAAGATGAACAACACAGCGGCTGAAACGACTGAAGAGCACGTGAAAAAGCTGAATAATGTACAGAATGTATGGTTTGGACGCGTGCGCTCTCAGAAGTGGATGTAGGAGATCTGCACGTCGCCTTCTATCTCCAGCACGTCGATCTCGTTGAAGGACTGCAAGCGGTGGAAGAAGTCGAACAAGTGCTGCCCGTTAACGAACACTTTGAATCTCTGGTTTCCGCAGCGGATTGACATCTGAGGAACAAAGACAGAAAGATCGAGTCAAAGTGGTGTAAAACAAGGCAAAATCACACAGGAATTGCCATTTTTGTTTTTATTATAAGGACTTACATCAAAGTACTGCCCCTCCATGAATGGGTTAAGGCTGAGCTCTCTCTCCTCTTGGCCCCAGTTGCCTCCAATCATGCTGTTTCTCACCACCACGCCCTCCCTCACCCTGGGATTCATGTGGAAGGCGATGTCCCGAGACCTGCTCACCATGAAGTTGATGCCCATCCTGCGGCACACAGAAGCAGGAGGCGATTTGAGATGCGCTCACACACTACAAACTATAATGAGAGCTACACCACACACACCTGTCTGCTCCGTAGGGCACCATGCCTCTGATGATGAGGGTCCTCTTGGGAAACATTCCTCCTGGGATCATGTTGGAGTACGGCACGGGCTGAAAACACACAGCAGAACGACTTGTTGCACTGTAAAAATCTTTATTTTAAAAGTGTGATTCCTGTTTATACTCGTCGTCACGCCCCAAGACTCGATCTGCAACTGCAAAATAAATCTGCGACACGTTTTACTCACAGGGTTGTAGACTGGCTGTCCACCCATACCCTGTTAGGAGAAAGACAATTTAAATCGGATTACCACCAAGTAAGAAAACACCACGTATACACAGAGCGTGCCAACTTTAGAGGTTCTCTCACCGGCAGGTTTGATCCTGGGAATCCTCCCTGACAAACACATACAGTAACTTTTATATAAAACCTACACATGACTCGCACATAGATGATAAAATCTGGAATTACGAAATGATTTCATACCCCCATCTCGCCTCCCATGCCTCCTGGATATCCGCCCTGCGAACAAGAACATCATTTAACACAATTTAATATGATTTATAATCTATATAGAACCTTAATTATGTATGAACTTAAATTTGAGCGCTGGTGAAGAGCAGAAAAGAAAGGTATTCACCCCCATGCCACCTCCTGGATATCCACCCTGTTGGAAAGTAGTGAGCACAATTAAAACTGATTGATTATGTATTTAATTCAGTTTTGATATCTGAAAGAATGACTGCTGTCAGGCCTCATGAGTATACTTACACCCATTCCTCCTCCCATTCCTCCTCCCATTCCTCCTGGGTATCCTCCCTGGATATCCGTAAGAAGAAGCAAATGTATTCACTCTATTTTCCAAAACATTTTCAGGAATATTTAAAGAACGACTCAGTGACAGACAATGAAAAGTAACACACCCCCATGCCACCTCCTGGATATCCTCCCTGTCAAAAAAGGAGTGAACACGTTAAATCCTGCACACTGTTTTGTTGAATTGAATTGTTACACACACAGTGAATTATGTTCACTTACTCCCATTCCTCCTCCCATTCCTCCTCCCATTCCTCCCTGAAAAGACGACACAACAGTCTCAAACTAAATGTGGTGATAACAGGAGCATTTCTTGACAATACTACAAATAAAACAACACGGGAAAAGAGACAAAGGCACTGCAGCTGTGAGTCTCACCCCGATGACGTTGATCGTCTGGATGGAAACGTCTCCTGCGATCTGCATCGCACGAACTCTCTCCACAGGCATTCGGTGCTCGAAGGTGTGGAAGTCGTTCCCATTGACTCTGATCTGCAACGAGACATCTTCCCAATGTTAGTGCAGAGTGAACTACGGCCAGGGAGGGAATGTAAGGACGACTCTGGACGCTTTGTTGCTCTCTAATGTGCAATAATTAAGACAAACAATGTGCGTAACCCAGATTCCAACTGTAGCATTGTTTACCACACTGTATATGTGGATATATTCTAGTAGAATGAACATTTATTGTGTTTTTGTACTGCTTTTGCTTATATACAGTTTTTATTTCTCTGCATGTTTCTGGGACTTTGAATGGGAGCAGCTGTAACACAAGCAATTTCCCCCTCGAGGTTCAATAAAGTACTTAAATATAATTTTAAAGTTTACGCCACACTATAACGTAGTTGTAATCTGTAAAATGTATTTGGCAACAACTACAACTCCTCCTGTGGGCAGCTGGAGGTGGAGGTTGGTGTACAAACAGATAATGAATGACAATATAGTAAAAACATTTAATTAAGTGCTTGTAAATGGTAAAGAGGGGGCTTAAAGTGAACCGTGTGCAGGTATCTGTGGACTCGTGGTTGGTCTGACCTGGTAGCCTTGCGACGTGACCACGATGACCATCTCGAAGGCCTCGCCTTTGCTGAAGGGCATGCTGCGAATCTTCTCCTCCGACTCCCAGGATCCATTCTGACAGGAGTTAAAGACCACCTTGTCCCAGCCGTCGAATCGAGGGTTGAAGTGGAGGGCGATGTCGCTGGACTCAGCCTCTCCGCAGAGCAGGTTGAGAAAGAACCTGCGGACAGACCGGAGACATTACATCATCGCGTCCTGCAGTGACTGATGAGGTGGTTAAACGTCAGAATGCAAACAGTAAAGGTGGGGCAAAGCTGTGAAAACCTGAGGATTGTGTAAGAAATATTTTTCAACAAAGGAGCTAAAGATAAGGAAGCATATGTGGAGTGTTGACTCTGGATTTTGAAAAGAGGAAAGAACAAACGATAAAAGTGGAGCTGTGCGTTTCAAGTCAGCTTTCATATGCGACGCTGTAAAGAAACCTGCTCCACCCAGAGTAAGATTACACAAGGTGTTCCCTCGGTTTGCTCACAAGATTAAAAAATGTCCCAGTGAATAAAACTCATGACACAGTTACCAACTCTGCCAGCGTTTAACCGGTTAGTGGAAGCTGTTGCTTTCAAGATGAAGAGATAATTTTACACCCAAACAAATGTTTCTCACACTGACCTGGTGATGTCCTCGGGGACGGACCCCTGGATGTAGATGGACACTCCCTCCCTCAGGCCTCCATAAATGGGCCCCAGATAAGGAATGCTCTGTTTAGGCAACACAAAACACTCAACCACACTGCACGACGCACGTGAGACACATTTCTAAATATACAGCAAACAGCAAAGAGTAAAACTCCTCCACCTGTCCGTACTCACAGGGCCGTAGATTGGCTGATAACCAGGAGGAGCGACAAACGACATGGCGGCGGTCAGAATCTGGAGAGCTGTGTCAGGAGCTAATCTCTGCTGGAGGCCTCGCTTTATACAAAGGATGAGGGAGGGGCGGCGCTGGGTACCGAACCCGGGCCTGCAACACCGTGTTTACTTTAGAGGGACGAGATGCAAATTCACCTTTGACCCAGCAGAGGAGTGGCACATTACAACAAAAGACAGAGTGTGTACTGTGTGTGTGTGTGTGTGTGCGGCATGTGGAACGAAAAACTAACATGATGGAAAACTGCAGCAGCTACTGATGCATCAAAATGTAGAATTTTACTCTTTAACTATTCACTATTTGCACTTACATACACCAAACCTTCCAGTTGTGTCCATATTCTGCTTTGATTTGTGTTTAGGTGTGTTCTTGTATCATTCATAGCTCCATTTATTCCCCGAAACATGGAGAATCTTTTCTTTTTTTTACTCCCTGACAAGATTTTTACGAGGGCGTAGATGTATGATTCATAAAATACCCAACTGAGCCGGTCCACTAAAGGCAAACACAATTAATCTTTATCTATAACCCAGATAAGCGTGTATTAAGTAACTTTATATGTACTTCAAGGAGACAGTATGTGATTCCAACACATTCTTCACAAAGGAAACATTCAAGGTGAGTGTGTACGCACACATACATGCGCACAGACATCCAGGAAACAAAGACTGCGGTGGTCATACATGGGTGGTTCCCGAATGGTTTAAAGCGAAGCGTTGCACTGTGTTGATATTTGATCAAGATAAAGTTCTGCCAAAGTCCTCCAGAAACTACAACACAGACGCTGGAGAGGGGAATGTTTAATTCAATAAACTATAAAGTCTCTTTCTTTTTTAAATCTTAAAAGTGTTATTATTTTATCATGTCTGTCAGAACAGGAAAGAAACTCATTTTCTCACTAAGAGGATTTTATGATGAGTTAAATAACACAATTAAAGCTATTTCTTAAGGTGTCGGCATTATACATTTTATTGTCCGAGACTCATAGAGCATGAAGAAGAAAATTACCTTGGCAAGAGTGAAAGTCACCGATATGAATGTCGAGTGAAAGTCTTAGTGTTGTTCTGGTTACTGGAATCAGTGTTTTTTTCTGATTGCTCCTAAAATTAATTGATTTAAATGTGCTGCTTCGCCTCTGATTCAGCGACCAGAAGTAGCAGAACACACAGCTGACTGAAGCATAAACCAAATTCTTACACTTTGAGGAATGTTTGTCTTCACACTCGGTGTCTAAAACTTGTCCTCGCAAAGCCGGAACAACAACATCAAACACACAAACTCGCACACAGTAAGACACGTGTTCCACTTCTCCTTAAAATAATCTGTTTATTCTGTATTGAAACACAGGGTTCAGTCAGAGGACACTCAGTCAGGTGCAAAGTAATGATCTCCATTCAGCTCCGTACCGTCCGCTGCCCCCGTGTGGACCACAGCAGCAAAGACACACTTTCAGAGTCGTCAGCACACAAAATACTGCCTCTGTCAGAGTCATTACATTAAATACAAGATGGTGAGTTTGTAACGTGATCTGTAAGAGGCGTGGCGAGACAAGAACTGTCTGAGATCAACGCGTCACACGTGACTTTTCTGGGTTGAGAAAAAAAATAAAATAACTGAAAATGCTGGATTCCTAAAAATATCTATCGTAAAAACCTAACTAGCGGAGGGAAAATAAAAAAGAAAGAAAAAAAAAAGCGAATTTGATCTTCTGACTGCAAACTGGGCGTTTTAACTTCAGTGCGAGACGGATTCTCTTCACCATTCACAAAACGGGACACGTGACTCGTTCATGTCCGACGAGAGTAGCATGATCGTTTATATTCTTCAAAGCCCTAAAGAAAAATAAATATATGTATCTATGATTTATGTAAAATATGTCTTTTCATCAAAAGGCCTGTAAGCAGCCTAAATATGACTCAGTTATACAGATGACACTTTGGCCAAAATGTATACATTAAATACATTCATTACTTATTTTAATGCACTGACAAAAACTTATTTGTGCATAAAGTGTTGTAAAACAGACTGCTGGCCAGAAATACAGACGGGCTAAAACGGTCGTCTTCTGAAGAGTTTGATCTGCATATAAACAATAAATAAATAAACCTTGGCATCCTCCTATACTGTATGTGTGTAAATCATCACTATCTTATATGGCACAGAGACACCAGTGGAGACCACATACATCCAAGGACGCTTTGTAAGACTTCAGAGTGCAAACTGGGTCTGTCTGTACAGCTGTTTCACACTGGTATATGTCACAATACGCAGATGATACTCCGCTTATTATCTTGGCAAGTCAGTCCGACAAGGGTTTACATTCGTCATAGCTTGTTTGAAATTTCTACGTCTTGAGAGAGGAAAAAAAAGGAGTGAGAGGTGACCTAAATTGTTCACTGCTCTATTTAAGGATCTCAGGATACGACTGTGAGTTTGCTGAATTGTTTTCTTTCAAAAACGCTCTCTCACCGAAACACCAGAAACCAGAAATGAAACAAACAAATGGCAGCAGCCACATACAAAAAAAACAACCCCAACCTTACCAACAATAAAAATAATCTGAAATTAAAGTGTTAAAGCTCAAAATCTCAACCATCTCATAGCTAAAGCAGTGACATTGCTATAGGCACTATAACGTTTACAGCAGTAGCGACTGAAAGAGCCCGTTGTGTATAAACACATCGGTATGCAAGGCAATCTACGTATATATCTTACACAAAAAAGGCCATGTAGTGAATTCATAGTGGAATAAAAAAGGCCCCTGGCTTCTTTTTATGCCTCTCTGATATTATTTGTCTGCTTTTCTCAAATCTATTCCATCGCCGGTCTGCTTCAGGTTGTACAAAGGTGCAGTCAGAGTGTGCATAGCTTCAACAGAAGAGAGAAATGTGCAGACAAAATGACGAAACTAAGACATAGACGTGTTCAATCTCTAAATTTCTAATCTTCCCCTCTCATCTCCTCCCTTCTCCTCTCCTTCTCCTACAAATGCATATCAGCGATGTCGGACATTATCCGAGCTGATCCTCATATTGCTTCCTGAAGCAGTCGCCGGCAGGGAAGAAGTCCCAGCATCGCTCCGAGTACATCTTCCACACGTATGACTCCTGAAACAGAGACACAAGTTACAGCACGAGGAAGAAAAAAGGATGATTTTAGATATTTATGAAGACAAAATAGATCGCTGCACCAAAATGAGATGTATTTTCCTTATACATCTGAAGGAAAACTGTGCTGATGTTCACCACAGCCCCTTTTTTTCTCTGTTTTCTCTGGACATGTAGAAATTAAAAAAACATGTGTGTCATGTTTTCATTTATATGTTTACCGACCTGTCCTGTGTGTTCCGTTTCATCTTTGTTTATGAGATACATCAGGAAGAACCTGAAAGAGAGAGAGAGAAGGGAAACGAGCGGGTAAGAAAAAACACACACATAAGCATAATATTTAAAAGACTGCACTCACATGTAGTTGGCTAAGTTGTGTTCTTCTAATGTGTGTGTCTCGAAGCCATGCGGTGTCGTGTCAAAGTAGTCGCTTCCTATTCCACAGATGAAGCACTTTGTCTGGAGGGAGAGCGGACAGGTGAGATTAAACGCATTCTCGCCGTGTAACTGAAGGAGAACTGAAGGTGGATTAAGGAAGGTGACCAGTTAAATGAACCACTGAAACTCATTATCTTACCTCCATGTCCTCTCTGACCTGCTCCTGCTGGTCTCTCAGCTCTCCAAAGGCATCAATGATCAAACCTGACAGACAGAGAGATAAACAGAATATCTTTCGAGTCTGAACATTTGAGTTTGTTTAGGGAGCTGAGATTTTTTTTTGCACACTTGTAGCGCTTCTGTTTCAAGAAAATAACCACGACATAATAAACCATACCCTGGATGATAGCCAGCAGGATGACGATGACGAAGAAGAAGAAGGTGATGTCAAACACAACTCGGTAGAGCTCGTATTCATCACCGGCTGGGTCTTCAATTTCATCTCCTATGCCACCACCAGCACGTACGCCGACGTACATGTGGAACAGGTAACACTGCAGGAAGGAGACGGGAAGATTACGTTCAACACAAATCAACATCTCCTACATCACGCTCCACCTCTGCCGTCCGCTTACAGTCATCATGTCGTCACACTTCATGTCCGGTTCGTCCTCATCCTCGCTCATGTTGTAGAACTTGCGGAAGAAATTGAAGGCCACCACGGTGTACAGGTACACCACTACAGCGAGCAAGCCCACCGTCATCATCAGCTGTGGGGAACAGACGGATGTGACATTAGTACACGTTTCTCCCGTCTCTCTGATGGGAGAACAGGTGTGCAGAAAGCCTCGCGATGCGTCATTACAGTGGAAGTGTGCAGACCTGCTTGCCGTTGTGGGTAACAGAGGACAGGATGGTGCGCAGGGTTTTGACACCCATGGCGATGTCCAGAAGATGACAGGCAAAGAAGAAGTTGTTGTAGTGTCCAAGCAGAGACATTAACATGTACCAAACCAGGTAGAGGAAGGTCTAAAAGATTAAAAGAGAGGCTGTCAGTCACGCTATAGTCAAAACAGACTCTCTGAATCATACCATGAACTGCTGCCTTATCTCACGTTGTCGGTGAAAACAACACCGTTCTTCCAGATCTGGTACTTGATGTCAATAGATGTGATCCTGCAAGAGAGGAAGACCAGTTTGTTCTGTGATGTCATGTACTATAAATTCAAATTGTTTATGCAAAGTAATGTATAGAACAGTACAAACCAGCTGAACATTGAGGTGTCTGGTTCAGGTTTCTTTTCGTGTGTCATGGCGCTGACGTCCAGAGAAGCCAAGTCCATACCAAGCAGCTCCGCGATCCTCTCTCTGCCATAGATGTCCCCGTATTTATCCAGCACCTGGAAATCACGTGCGGATGTCATGTTATGTAAGAACACTGGCAATTTGCTGACATTTTGGCTGGAAGTCAACTCACCTTTCTTTTTACAAACTTGTCCCAGTAATTGTTCGGGAAGGTTCTGCGTTAAAAGAGAAAACAAACATTTGCATCCTGATCAGAGCATGACAACAAGGTTCAGCCAGATTCAAGCACATTTTGGCAGATTTATTGATGATGAAAAGGTCTGGTGTGTTAGAATGCATCCATCAATCTATCTTACGGCGTGTTGAGCACCAGTCTGTCCCACTGGCCCTTGATGTCGTCGTCCTCAGGCTGCTCAGTGACATAGAGACCATCAAACTCGAGTTTTCTGGCCAGTTCCTTCTCTCTCTTGAAGATAACCAGAGGAACCTGAAGGGCACAGAGTGAACATAAGACAGAAAGCATGAAACCTACGAGCAGACACTAAAATGTAGGGTGGTGAAACAAAGCAGATTAAACTCCGCATACTTTGAGGCAGTTGTAGCCGATGATGCAGAGAACGGAGATGATGGTGTGGACGATACCGAAGAAAGCCATGGCTGGCTCCATGTAGCCTGTGCTCTCTTCCAAGAAGTAATACAAGGGACCTTCTTCCTCATCTTCTCCTCCGTCATCTAACCCGGACCCATCCTCCTCAGCACCAGAGCCTTCAAATAGGCCAGAGCCTTCAAACAGACCAGAGCCTTCAAAATCCTCCTCGCCTGGAGGACTTTCAGATACCTTGAAGGGCCAGACACAAAATTAGTCCTGACATTATACTTCAAAATGCTACCTACCACTGGCAGTCATATCAGGGATATGTACAGAAACATTTGATAAACTCTTTAAGACAGATTTATTGCCAATGACATTTACAATAATACAGTTGCACATCACTTGGACTTTTGCATGTGTCGTTGAAATGTAGTTTAAAATGCACAGACCTTGTAGAAGAGCAGGATGAAATTCAGAGCGAAGGAAATGAACAGCGCCAAGAACCGAAGGTTGTAGAAGTTGCGAGAAAGGTAGTTCTGGAAGGAGGTGGAGAAGCAGTGAGTAAAAACAGCAACAACAACAATTTACTGCCTGATTCCATGGCAGTAACATATGAGAATGCTTTAGGTAACAGACATCGTGCACTATGGAAATACTTCAGTCCAAACCGAATGACGTCACTAAAAAACTGGTTGAGCATTTCCAGCAAACTTCATTGATGTCCGACAATGAAACATGAGGTGGCTAACAACATAGCTGTAATAAAGAGCTGCTCACCATGAATTTAATCCTCAGAATCTCCAGCTCGTTCCACAGATCGAAGCCCCCCTCGGCAGTTTTCTTTTCTTTCTTCGCCTTGGTCTTCACAGTCGTTTCCTCCAGCTCCACAGGTTCTTCCTCCTTCACCTCAGGTTCTGGCTCTGCCTTCTCCTCCTTCTCCTCCTTCTGCTCCTTCTCCGCCTTCTCCGCCTTCTCTCCATTCTCGGTGCTGGAAAAGTAAACCATGGAGAAAACCTTTCTGTAAAGACCAAGACTGAGTGCAGTTTGATAAAAGCCTGACACATTATCTTTAGCCAAACGCTCAGTTTTGATGTTGATCTTCAGCAGGCTGGTGACTTACTCTGCTTTCTCAGTTTCCTGAGGAGCCTCTTCTTCAGGTTGAGCCGGAACTTCCTCTCCTTGTCCTCCCCCTGCGGCCTCCAACTGTTGAAATAATAATAATAAATGTGTTGTTAATAAATTGATGAGAGTCTACACATTTAACGGCAGCAGACGTCACACAGAACACCTCACCAGTTTTCTCTTCAGCAGCGGCGTGCCCTCTGGAGTTGGAGGCTCTTCAGTTGCCGTCTCTCCAAAGTCTCCGAGTCCCCCGGGAGTATTGAAACCAGGCAGGCGTCCACCTTCCCTCTCCTCGCTGTCCTCCTCTTCCTCCTCTCCTCCAACAGCATCTAATAGGTCTACCCCTCCATCTGTGTCTTGGACTTCTCTAGCCCCCGGTTCAGGCGGCAGATCCCCGTGAACTTCGTCCTGTGTGGGATCTGGCATACTGGCTAGGATCTCTGTCACTGTCATCTTCTTGGCACTCTCCACCAAGCCTCCACCGAACAGCACCTTCCATATGAGTGTGAAGAAGCCCTTACATATACTATAAACAAACATCAGGATACCCATCACAATAGTGTAGATAAACGTAGCCAGGCCGATCACCATCTCCTTCACTGTCATTTTCCTTAGTTTGCGGTACCGACGTCGCAGGTTACGGAAAGTGAACATGTTGAAGAAGTCAACCACGCTCTTTATAAAGTCTGCAAAGGCTGAGGTTGACTCGGGAGCTTCGCCTTCTCCATTGCCTTCCTCGCCTTCTGCAGACTCTTTTTCGTCGGCCCCACCCTCCTCTTCATCTTCATCGTCTTCTTCTTCTGCACCGTCTCCCTCGGGCTCAGAGATAGATGCAGCGATGTTCATCTCAAAGATGGTGTCCTCGCAGAAGTTGACAAACATCTCCATTTTCTCACTCTCGCCGCCCTCATTGACCACATCAAAAATGAACTGTCGCTTGGACTCTCTGACCTGTGGCATTTCCCACTGGTTGCGATTCGCCTCGCTGATCTCAAAGTAAATACGTTCGATCTTCCTGCTGGCTCCCATGATCTCAATGCGGCCAAGGAAAGGTCGGAAGTAGTTGAGTACGCTTTCTGCCTGCTCCAGGAAGTTCTGAAGGCGAGTGTCATGAGGTACGTGCTCTGACAGGTTTGTGAGCAGAACGGCGATGTTGAAACCAATGTCCTTAGCCGGCTCCTGGAAACGATCGGCAAATTCCTCGAAGTTGATCATCTCATTCTCATCAGCCTCCGAGCAAGACAGAAGGAATTGGATTTCTGAAGGAGAGTATTGCTTCTGGCTGTCCATGGCTTTGGAGAAGTCCTTCTTAGAGATAAGCCCACGGGGGTCGGTCACATAGTCCCGGAAGGCATCGGATGCCACTATGTCCTTGAGCTTGAGGAACATGTCGAAGAACTTCAGGATCATTTCCACGTTGCTCGATGACTCCACCAGCATGTCAACCATCTGCCTGGCAATTGTTCCATTCACCACGTTGCCTTAGAGCCGAACAAAGTGAGATTAGATGGAAAACATCTTGAAAGTGAGTGACAGAAAGGCGAGGAAACCACTTGACTAGGATAGACGACATACCTTCAAGAAGAGACAGAAGCATCACTACCATGTCCTTCTGCAGATCCAAGAGTTCCTTCAACAGCCCAATTTGACTGGAGTCCTGCAACAAAGCCGAATCAAAGAGCAAACCACAAACAAACAGCAGACAAAACAATATTCTTAATATTTGGACTGGCTGAGAAGTTGTTATTTTGATAATGTATCACAATTTGATTAACTTTCTGGGAGATAAAACAGAGAGAGACACTACCTCAGAGTACGTTCTACTCCAGAAATGATCCTGGGTTTGCAGTTTTAAATAAAGAATATGCGTTTTTAACATCACGAATAATAACATTTTATGTGATGGAAAGAAAGACAGACCCTGGAAACACAGGCAGGTATGAGAGGAGGAAAGAAAAGGCCTCTGCTAGAAAAGCCCGGCCTTTCCCCTTCGTCTGAAAAAGTGGCTGCAGCATGGGAGGGGAGCAAGGAAGACAAAAACACATTTGCAGACGCTGATCTAAGCAGTTCTGAAGACCTGCACCAGCCGATAACAAGAGCAGGAAATATTTTAGACAGTCTAAAGTTGTTGTCAGGCTGGTGGAGAAAGGAGCTTCAGGATGAACAAGCATTAGCCACCTGTGAAATGACAATGGTACCTAAATATCTCAAAAGAACCAAATATGAAAACACCAAACATACAGCTAAATGAAAAGAAGCAAAGCGAGACGTTCAGATGCTTTGAGGAGCAACATTTAATATATTTAATTTGCTAAAAACATTACATTAAGAGAATGTTAATGTTTCAGAATGCAGCCGAACGGTGACAAATTCTCCATGTAATTTAGTGACAGTTTAATCTTTTCACAGGCGACAGTTATTCAAACAGTCTCTTAATGTGCTGGTTACACATTATCCCTGCATTCAGGAACAATGTCTAACTGACTCGATGGCTTGTTAGAAAAACAACAAAAAGCAATGAGACCAGTGAAGCAAAGAACGAGCATTAATTGATGGAAAAGAACGAGGGGGGGGGACATAAAAAGGCAAATGTAAATGATGTGGGTGTTAAGCTGCGTCATGACTAACACAGTGAAGCGTGAGATATATGTAAAAAGAGTATGAAGGACGTCATGAGATGGCATCGGCAGAGAGACACAGATTCTTACGCCGTTACGTTGTCCAGGATCGGGGTGCATCTAACAAGGTTTAACATGAAAATAAAAATGTTATCCACGAACATTTTTACATCATTTTCAACTTCATTTCGTCAATGCCTG
This sequence comes from Spondyliosoma cantharus, assembly GCA_900302685.1. Classification (NCBI taxonomy): domain Eukaryota; kingdom Metazoa; phylum Chordata; class Actinopteri; order Spariformes; family Sparidae; genus Spondyliosoma; species Spondyliosoma cantharus. Next base: position 51,635 of record OMLP01024178.1, on the reverse strand, counting down.
GATATGTTTTTACATATTTTACGTAAATGCTACCTCGATTACTCAATTCTATTGATTCTGCCAGTTCACATCCAATTTGAATCATATTTTTGATGCAAAATAAAAAGTGTCTATATAAAAATAAAGACACTACTGCTCTGTACGTGCTGATGTGAAAGTTAGTCTAACTGGCTTTTTTTTTAACGAACCCTAACCCTAAACAAATCTAAGTCTGATAACATTTGAAAGATATTCAACACACAGAAACACAAAGATGCATTTTGAGTAGCAGCATCAGAAGTAATCAACACTGTCACACAAGATTAGACTGAGTGGGAAGCACTGCAGCTCCTGGTTAGATCAAACAAGTTACAGGCTGCAGACACACATTTATCAAAGCGAAACACACATTTGTCCAAAGCACAAGCAAAACGTAAGCACCGGTCAGTGTTATAAAACAAATATACACTTAAATAAATTAGATAAACTGGATTAACTGTATTATATAGAATCAGAGAGAAAATTAAAGAGTAAGAGAAGAAGAGTATCTGTTTTATTTCTCAAATTGTTTCTGCCACCTTTACTGAATCCACGTTGTTGTCAATGAATCTGGTGAAACGATCGATTAATGCGATTAGAACTGAAACAAGTCCAGTTGCCTTCGATACAGCACGCAGGACAGGATGGAAGTGCACAGAGCAGGAATGGTTTTAGATATTTAATTTAATGTTATCATTTTTAAGGATGATGTTTCCGCCTGGAAAAGTTATGAAACCTGCTTTTAATTATATTATTAGCCTTTTCTGGTAAAGTCGTAACTATCGTTTGTGCAGGTTTCAGAAAGCAAAACACCAGAACCAAATCTAAATTGAAAGTAAAGACACTATTTCAATTAAATTCAAACAACTTAGGCGGTTAATGAATGTGGTAACTAATACAAAAACACCAAGGTTAGCTGAACATTAAATTAGTTAATAAATCAAACTCTTATTCTCAATAATAAATTATATAGCTGTATTAACATGTAAGCTTGTGGAATTTATACATTTTTAGAGGTTTGAATCCAACTAAAACTTACAGCATCGGAAATATAAACTCTGTCCTATTCAATATAAACTCTTAAAGAGTCTTTAACGTAAACTCGCTCAGCAAAGAGGCAGAAACAGTCTGACAAGAGGTTGACAGGAGGGGAAAAACTAGTTGAGACATAGAAACCAATTCATTAGACAAAAGAAAAATCAAATGAATACATACTTTACTCTGCAGGAACCATAAAAGAAACAGTTCACAAAATTAGTAAGAGCGCCAAATGTATTCAAATGTAGCATAAGGAAATGTATAAATGTCTAATCTCCAAATTGCTTGGATTCACCTCGTAAACTGTAATAAGACAAACAAATCATTGGACCATTCAAAGTGCTGAATTTTCTGCACTGAGGTACTCTCAGATTGAAAAAACCCATGAAATAGAAACTGTACTTCAGCTAGAAAATGGTTAAAAATAAACATTTATTGTTTCTTACCTGAGCGAGTTTCATCATCATGTGAGCAAAGACGTGCAGGAAACCCACAACGGCGTCCCACAACCTGCTGTGGGCCAGAGACTGCTGGTTACCAGTACATGGACCCTGACAGACACAAGAACACAATATTGAAAATGTATGCATGTATATGAGCAAAGACATATCTAAACATTGTGTTTTGTTTAAAAGAAACAACATTTCAGGAGGAGGTTTTATCAGTGGGGACAGAAGTTTAAAATACGGCTTTAAGCATATCCAAACATTAAAACGTATCTCGAAAAGTAGGTTTTACAGTGATAGTTAATTGGAATTCCTCTATTTCGTCGCCTTTTCTTTTCCGTTGATGACTAAGCTGGAGGGTCGCTAACCAGAAATTGAACCCCTGCCCCAGCAGGACCCATGGAGCCCCCTTGAAATCCTGCTTTGCATTATGAATCACCATGTTCTCTATTTATCATTCATACAGAAACTCTCTCACCTGGATGTACTCAGTCAAGCTGTTGAAGACCTGCTTAGCCACGGTCATTGCTTTGGAGAAATTCCTCTTACCAGGTTCATCAATAATGTCTTTTCCTGAGTAGTACCAGTAAAAGTCACTGATTGACTCCTGTATACAGGAAGGGGGAGGAAAAAACATGATGTTACTTTGGAATTCTTAATTACTTTGGAATCTGTCTTTAGTGAAAGAAACAGAAACAGAAGAAAGACAAAAAAAGACAATAAATAAATCTATATATCTATATAAATCTATCAGAAAGGAGACTAAGGTCTGAAATCAATGGGAGTCAG
>OMLP01024178.1:10630-42202 GCA_900302685.1 Spondyliosoma cantharus | reverse complement strand
ACGCTCAGAGACACAAACAGTTATACACTGTTGTGTGTGTGTGTGTGTGTGTGTGTGTGTGTGTGTTAGTGTGAATAATGCAGTGCGTATTTGCATGAATTTGTGCTTGTGCTTGGGACAGTGTATGTTCGGCTGACTGTGCAGGCTTTTACTGTAGTCCTTGGTGAGCACAGAGAGGGAGACGTTTTCCAATTCAAAGTAAAGACAAACAAAATCAGTTAACTTGTCAGTTGTTAGATTTTGAATTCAAGTTACCAGGTGAGTCCATAAAAGGTGAACACAGACCAATTAGCGAGTGAGTACAGGACGATGTGAGTCGGGGGGGAAAAAAGGTGGTGCAAGTCTAGGAGAGACTTACCACAGACACACAAGATCAGTACAAGAGAGCTGGTTTTACTGTTACTGAAATCTTCTGCATGGCTTCGCTTGATAGCTGTCATCAGTTTCCAAAAAAAGCTGCTCAATTAAGTCTTGGATAGCAACATCACATTTCTGAGCACATATCAGGTCCCAAAAAGGAATAGTAATAGTCTTCATTACATGAAAATAATCTTTATAATCAACATCGAAGAGATAATTGTAGTACATTAAGAAAGCTGCAGTGCAGTGATTGCGATGCTACCCTCCAGGAAAAGCCATGAATCTCTATAGCTACAACAATACAGGGTCCAAATCTGGCTTTTAAGGTAAAACAAATCATTGAGGTATTCATTAAAATTACCACATTATGGAGTTGATTTACTAAGTCTTTGTTTATTTAGACACTATAAACCCTATAAACTGTGTAGGTTTTGTCCTGGCTAAGTCATATTGCAGTTTTTGGTATAAGTTCAGTAGTACTGAAATAGTGTTCATTGTTTTTTTTGTCCTGCAAATGTATTGATATGCTGCTGAATTTAGCAGCTGTTCTGTGATAGATCCAATCACACTCGTTACGACAGGTGCTTCCAGTTAAAAAAAAAGGCTTGTAATGCATTTTGCCCAGTGCGTGTTGGGAAAAACAGCGTGGTGTGTCTGTGGAGCAGGGCTGTGTGCACAACCGAGCGATCAAATGTAAAGAGGATCGCACCCCAGCCCTGTCGCACCATGAGATATAAATGGTTTGGCTGGCAAAACATTTCTAGCAAATGTCTTGTGAGATGTGATCCACTTAGTCAATCAACTCCTAGAAATTCTGAATCACATCAGACCTGGAAATTATGTTCATGAAATGATGCAGCTGGCAAAGACTCAGTGGTTTGTTTTGACCTGGGTTTCATTTTGTTGTCTTTAGCTGCACCATCTCTCTGCACTCAAGTCATGCAATTTAACAAATAAAACAAATTGAGTCCGCAACATTGATACGACTGGTGGGAAGAGTCCAGCAAAGGCATGCACAGGTCAGTCCACCATAGCAAGAAATAGACAAGTGGTGTGAGTGAAGAAGTGAGAAAAGACAGGAAGAGAAAAAAGTGAAATGTTGTAGCAAAGGTGGGTTGGGGGGGGTGTGCTGAGTGTGATGCCCTGGTGTGATCACTGCGTCGGGAGCTGCTTCTCCGCTGACTCCCCTGTGTCCCCTTCCCCTGGTCCCCCCATACCATCTCTGTCTGTCGCACCTCAAAGGATGGCTCCTCCCCCTCCTGTTCTCCCCCTTCGTCTTCCTCACCAATGTGACAGCTCTGGAGGTAGATGAGACATAGAACATAAGAGATCGCAGCAAAATTAGCAACCTTAGTCTTAAAAACACACGTTTGTATTTAACGATTTTATGAAATGCTAAAAATAATCTTAAAAGCAAATTCACAAGGTTTAAATCAACCCAAACAGATTGTGTTGAAAGAACAAACGTTTAAGTGCTAGTCACTTACCTTTGCCATAATATCCGCATAAGACATATAGAGATGGTCAACGTCAAGTTTACTGAAAAGAGAAACCACATAACAGGAATCAGTGTGTCGTACTCAGTGACAGGTGACAAAGGTGGGATGCAGAAGAAGCCAGATGCTCTTACGTCTTTTCTGTGAGAGCTGTACGGCTGAAATGAAGAATCAGCTGATGAAGGGGGTCAGGCTTCGTCTCAGTCTCCTCTTCCTCTTCCTCCTCTTCCTCCATGGCTTTCTAATTTAATCATTGGAGATGACACGAATCTTGACAACTCTGGGCAATATGCCATTAATTGTGTGACTCAGAATTAAAGGGAGGATGACTTACTGATAAGTCATCAATCATCTTGTCCTCAAATGAATAACCCTCTGTCTCTAACCAGTTGCGCTTGTAGGCGTCCAAGAACATGTTGGTTGCCCTGTGCCTGTGTGAGGACGGATATTTAACGCTTAATACATATTTAAAACTTGATTCAGAAGCGTTGAGATGGCACGTGTAAAGCCTTCTGATCTCAACAGGTTGTTTTGTTATTGAGTATGAAGGGATTCCTTACGTGGGGATGTTGTACAGAGGCGTCATCCTGAAACAGGCCACCACGGCCCTGCGCCGCTGTTTGGACAGCAGCTTGTGCCACACCATTTTCTTTGATTTGTAGGGATGCTCTGTCTATAGCATGAACAAAAATGTCCACTGAACAAATTATTCATGAAAATATTTGCAAAAGCTGAAGTTTAAAGCTCAAATATGTTTATTTGCTGGCAGAGCACTTGGGTTTGTGTCTTCTACTCACCACCTCAATGTGGTAAAGGACAGCAGACACCTCTTGAACCCTTTTCACCACCTTCTCAGGGTCCTCTGCATCTTCAGCCTTTCCTGCCATCTCCTTATAAAGAGCCATCTGCCAGCGCATAGCTGGGTCTTCCACCTGGAACCAAGTGTTTAATATGTATAATGTATGTAAAGATGTTGACAAGTGTTTTTTTTTTATGATATACTGTATATATTTGTTTTCTTCTTCAATATGTAAAACAATTTAAGAATCTACCTACCTTCCCTTGCAGATGCAGATTGTTGTGCAAGAACTCCCGCACCTCCTCATCTGTGTCTTTCTACAAGGAAAGAGACCAAAGATTCACGGGACAACGATCTTTTATCTTTTACTCAAGACAATCCAAAAACATATTAGGGTTTAGCAAAGAACGGTAGGCTGATTTTCAAAAGGAAAATATGACTGAACTCTGTGAATGTAAACAAATGTGACTTTATAGGATCATTTTCACATACTTTTATAAATCAAATAAATCAAATGAAAAATGTGCCAGTTTTCCCATCGTGGGACAAAATATAGTCAGCAAGTTGGCTTAAAACACATCACAGTACCAGTGAGTATCTGATCTTGGCAAGATTGATGAGCTCCTGGTCTGCGGGGGAGCACATATTGAGGCCGATGGGAAGCAGCTTCTTTAACGCTGCAACGATAAGGGAGGTCTGCACAGAGTAGCGATCCCCCCGCCGCTTCTTCTTGGTACGCTCCTGCTCTGAGCCTCCGGACTAAAGAAAGAAAGACAAGCTCAGACGGATGCCCCACTGTGACATTTACATACTCACTGTTTCATAAAATATGTTTGTGACATCAGAGGCTTTCGAGTGATGAAGTGAGACTAAAATAAAAACACAGGAGATTGAACCAGCTGCCGAGTAGCATTTTGCAAAAAGATCACATCATGCCGATAAAGTGACTCAGCGACTCAATGAAAGTGAAGTTTCATCAGCTGAAATGAGACAGACCAACAACTACATTTTCTAGTAAAACTTCTAGTGGTGTTTCAGGTGCTTCATTGCTGCATCAGCTACACACAATGCAGCCTCACTGTTAGTAGTGCAGAGGCCACAGCACAAGTCTACGGGGTCAGCTCCATCGCCCTGGAGCTCTTCTCATACACTCCTGTCCCGAAGCTTCCAATGTTCATTACCGACTGTTGTCTGGCCTCACAGCACCCTCTCTGCCCTCAGTGTGCAAGGCGCGCGCGTGTGTGTGTGTGTGTGTGTGTAGATACATCTCTTTGGGCAGAGAGAGGCGTTGTGGTGATCAGGTAACAGAAGCTCACTACAGTAATGACCATCTGATAGTCAAGGAGAGGAGGTTTTTCTGATTTATCTTACAGCAACCACGAAAAACATCAAACACTTATTAGATATTCAATGATTTAACACTTTAATGGTGTCAATGAATTAGACATGAAGGAACGAGTCCAGTTAGTAAATATGATGACAGCTATCTGGTGATGTCAAGCTAGCTTCCGTTTCCACCAAGACCCAGCTAGCAACATATGCTACATGGACTAAATGAAGCTAATGGTGACAGTGAGGGAGGGTTCATAGCTTTTTTTTCGTGTAAACAAGTAGTGAACACAAAGTCAATGATAATATTGGAAAAGAGAAGAGTCCACCAGCGCAGGAATCTTTACCACAAAAGCTGAAAAAAATCCAAGCGTCAACAACAACATTTTAAGATCACAGATGGCACAGTAGCATCGGCTCCGCAGTTGTATCCAACAGGGACGATCTAGAGGCAAACTGTTTATTAATCAAAGAGAATCGGGTGATGGTGCTCGGCTGCAGGAGCGTTCACTCCAAATTAAATACACACCTGCTCAACCAAGCACCATGAAACCCCTCAGGCCACTACGATCTACAGCAAAGAGCTTTCATCAAGCGACTCCAGACCCCGACTCACACACACATACAAACACACACATGAAAATAGAGACGCACATCGCTAACACGCACACGCTCACACTCAATATTACTTCAAGACAATCACACATACGTCCCACTCGTGGAAAATACTCTTAACAAGCATTTTCGACAAAATCTACATCGCACAGAATCATTTCACCCACAGATATGCATTTTAATGATATTAAAATGCTATTACTTTATCGTCTATTAGTTTAAATAAAACTCTAGTTGAGGGCGCTGTATGAGTAGTGTAGTGTTTGATTTCATAAACTTTAATTATATTAGGTTCCTCTTTTAAGCTGTACCAGGGCTGCAAAAGGTAGAAAACAAAATAAATGTACAATTATTTGATTAGATATCATGATAACTATATGAGTCACGATTAGTAGGAATGATCTGAAGAAGAAGATTTGGAGGCCAGGGCACCTCTGCAGCCCTACAGGACTTTCTTATAATGCTGTTCATCACACATTTGACCTTGCAGCTTTTGCAATTTGCATATTGCACCTGGCCAAATTGTGACTTCAGTAATATTTCAGTTAATTCTGCAGCCCTAGCTTGTACTAATTTCTGTCTTTGTGCTGCTGTCACACCCAAATTTCCACTTTTGGGGAATCATTAAAAGATCGTATCGCATCATATCGTATTTTAATCGTGTTTTGTCTTTTTTCCTGATAGTAACTATGTATTTATAGCGCTGTTTGTGTGTATGCATGTGTGTGAATGTTGGGGTCTGTGTGTAAGAAGTGTGGTAGTCCATGGGAGAGCTTGATGAAATGCCTCCTCAGATTCAGGGTGCCATGCGATCAGCACAGCGCTCGTGCACAAACACAGTCTAACCTCTCCATCTCCGGCCTAGTGGCCCAGCGTCCAACCCCGACACAGGATATAAGGAGAAAACACAGTTAGCAACACTCCTACTACTGCCTAAACACTATTACATTGTCCTGGTGAAGGGATGTTATTAGTCATGTAATAACCTATTACTCTGACATTTCTAGAAAATTATCGTTTTTTACAGAATAATCATTTACCTGACTTTCTTATCCATAGCAACTTAAAGGAAAGAAAGGAAACAGCAGCTGAGAATAAATCAAGAAGGGTTTCCTTGAATCTTTCCCTGCTTGGAATGGGTGGTGTTAGTCAAATATTAATTATTATTATTAGAGTTTAGTTCCTTAATGAGTTACAGCTCAAGATATGGAGTAAGCGAATAAGACATCTAATTACTGTTAAGTAATTAGATGTAATAGTGTACGTTTTACTCGACCATTTGTCTGCTTGTCCACTCTCACCTTGCTCATCTTGCTCTTACTGTCAGCAGTCAGGAAGGACATGTTGTTGATCTCATTCATCACTACAAAGTTCTGCTCCTCCCTCTTGAAGTTCTGTAATGACAAGCCAAATGTTAGATGGGAAAGGACGGACAAAAATCACAAAATAGAAAAAACTAGGTTAGAAAACAGAGGACTCACATGGGACTTGGACCAGTAAATGAAGACCTCTCCCACCATCCTAAAAAGCTCCTCCGCATCTGGGTCTGGACAGGTCAGCCACCTCGCCCTACACAAAAAGACAACAATGACAGCTTGAATCAAAGTCTGAGTTACAGTCAAGAATTGGAAAGGTATACTCTCAGAAATAATATGACCACATACATGGTAGTGTGAGCCTAAAACATGTTATACTGATGACATTTGACCATTGATTGCAGACTGAATTTTGTCAGAGTATATATCTATATCTATATATAGATAGATATATATTAGCTATAGAGTTAATGCCATGAAGTCTGACGGTTTTCCAACTAAAGCTACGATAAAATTGGTCTGGTGCTCATACAGATGACGCTGATATTTTACAGTAAAATATATTGTGGTTTAGTCTTTACATCAAATACAAATAAAATTATGTCCACAAAAGAAGAACCACACTCGCTCAGGAGAATAGTGTCAACTAAACTCTTAACTGTGATACTAAACAGCAATAACGCAACAGCAGTAATGTGCGCGAAAGTTCAGTTACCTGTTATTGTCCACGTAGCGGATGAGCAAGGGGTAGAGAGCATACAGGTCGCGACACAGCACAGCGAACTCATCTCGAATGGTCCCATTTTCACTGTCCACCTCCATCTTGCCCTCCATACGCAGCTGATCCTCCTCGGCCACCACCTTTCCAGAGCGCTTCTTCAGCTTCTCCATAGTGGGGATGAAGTGGGATTTAAGCATCTCTGGTTTAGCTCTGCTTACAATGGGCTGGGAGAAAACTGGACACGGGATATACAGGAATCAACGATAGTTAGCAGCAATGAGAGTGAGTAAGAATTGTGCCAAATATGAAAATACTGATTAGAATATATTGCTTTAGTAATTAAGAATTAGTTTGGAAGCATATCTAAGTGGGTATGATTTAAATCAATGCTATAGTTTAGCTGTGGAAATCTCCTGGCTTATTGTGAAACTTCTGCTCACTGACCTGCCAATCTCTTCATCCAGGAGGCCTCATCAATACCCAGGTTGTTCACCACAATCTTCATGATGCTACCCAGCAGCTGGTTAAGATGCTCGGATGTGACAGAGGTGCAGATCTGACCTTCCATGTCAGGGAAATTCTCCAGGCCCCTCTCCCACCAGCGAGGGAGGTAGTTACACAACATGGGCAGGGTGATTTCAATCACATGGGGCATTTCTGTGTAGCGAGCCCCAGACTCAGCCAGGTCATGGATCTCCTTCATGAGGATCTCCAGCTCTGGGATGTCGGGACACAGCTCCTCCACTTGGTTTGGAAGACCCAGAACTGGGGAGACAGGAAGGAAGGTAAGTAAACAAATGAATTATCATTAACACATTCTAATAATTAGAAAAAAGTAAAACGCAATGTATTGTTGTGCTAGGGAGAAAAACAAGGCAGAATGCTGAACCCACTGGATCTCTCTCTGGGAGTCTTGGTGGTGTAAACAGAAAACGTGTTGAACTCGTTCAGTGATGGCTCAAGGAAAGCCACCGGCATGGCAGCTGCTAAGTGGGCCAAGCACTCGCCAAGAGCTGGTCGCTGTCTGCAGAGGAGAAAAATACCACAAAATCCTCATGAAGTGCCTCAAAACAAGTAAAATCATTGTACAAATCAATCTTTAGAAGCAGACATTACATTTTTCTGCTGTTAGAGGCTGTTTATGCAGTTTTTCTGTCATTTTGTATAAACTGTTTTTTAAGATATGTAAATAAATCAAATTCCATATAAAAGCAAATTGGCCAAGAAAACTTGCTTATATATGTTTAGATTTTCATAGACAGAAAGCAGACTCTACTTACTTCTCTGCATGTGGAGTCTTCACAGTTCCCAAAGAGTAGATACTGCACATTAAACGATAGCAGGATATTTGCAAGTCATCCACTGAAGATAAAGAGAAGAGATGCATCGCAATATTAGTCAGTTAGGGTCAAACAACGAACCATTCGCTCAGTAGGGAGAAGCACTTCACTCACACATGACGTCATCTCCAAACTGGTGCTGGGCAATGTGGTCAAACAGTGTAGTGAGGACTGGTAGCAGGGCAATGGTGGTGTAGTTGATGTTTTGAGACACACCCTTTACCTATAGGAGCACGACACATGCACAAATACGGATATCAGTTCATAAGAAAAATGTACAGCAATGTAAGAAAAACACGGCATGGTGCTGTGCCTGACCTGGTTTCGACTGGACACTTTGCCTAGTTTTAGATTTTCAACCATTTTCTCAATGTCATCTGCAGCACTCTCAAAGAACTGACGCAGGATCGCCTTCACGATCTCAGGGCCTGATTTCATAACAGTCCTTAGAAAGAAGGACACAAACAACGTGTTAAAAAAAAAAGGTACATATAATCTAATAGTTGTGGTTTGTTTTGTTTTCATCCTGCCAACAGATAGTGAGTTACCTGGCATCCAGTGATCGTGAGAGGATGTGCAGACAGTTTACCACTGCACCTGCATCTGTTCCTGAAAACAGCACATGAAAGATTTGTTGTCATTGCTTTCCAACTATAAAATCAATTTCTATTACTTTCAACACACACACTTTCACTTTGTAGAGGCCAGATATAATCTGAACGGCTCCACATCAAAAACAGGAAACAGGGCATATAGTTGTGGTACAGCGTGTTATAAAACAAAACTCAAAATGACATTAAAACCATTCACCATCACAGTTTATTACATATCTAAGACAATAATTAACCCATATATATCTTTATTGTGATACATGCTCTGATTTCTAATTTCATTCCCTGCGTGGGTACATTTTTAAAGCGGTGAATCGGTTACAGTGGTGCACTTTGACGATCATGTACCATGTTGTAGTGGTGCGCCAAGCTAAAGGGCACAGGCTCAGTGTGAAACGCTTGCCAGTGTCTAGTGAACCCCGGTTACATAAGAGTGACTGACTATTAAACATATACGGATGTGAAGGAGAATGAGGATAAAGCATACAGTATACTGCCTCATATAGGTCGAGCTGAGAACATATCACCAAGCTGCAGTACAATATAAATAGCCGGTTATGAGTGACAATCTGAGTTTAGCCCTTAAAAGCAAAAAGGACAACTTTTAAAACACCTGGGGCAAGATGAATAAACAGACACAAAAACCATGAATAAGCCTCTCCGACATAAACAGAGATTAAATATACGATGATGTAACATAAAAGTAAAACATTGTTTAAATTAACTGCTCATTTTTGCAGTCTTTACATCTTCCGTCAAATGTAAAATCGCATTTATTTGGTACCTTTGAAGGGTCTAATAAGTGGTGGAAGGGCACAAGTATTACAATAAGCGGGTTAAAGAGCATTTCATAATTTTTATCATCTAAATTTTACATTTTAATGTTCTCTTAATACCTTATTTTTAATGTGACACTATGCCCCCGTAAAGCACTTTGAACAGCCTTGTGTCTGAATGATGCTAAATTAATAAACTTGTCTTGCACCCATTAATGGCTAACTTGGGGAATGGAAATGAGGCTTGTGCACATGCGCCCTGCTACACAATGATTGAGATTTATAGAACAGAATCAGGCGTGCGTGCAACTTTCTAAATCTAAAGAAAATAATACATTTGCATATTTCTGTCTTTTAGTTTTAGGATCTACACAGAGTTGTATGCATGTAAGCCCAGGTTACAGAAAACACAAAAGCCAAGCAGTAGGTGAGTTAAAGAGAGAGAAGCATCAGATGAAGAGATCCAGTACGGAGGGAATAAGAGCGTGAGACAGACTATATGTGAATCTGTGATACAATGTTGATTAGTATATATTGTACAAATGGGAAGGTAGAGGAATACAGAGAAATTAGACTGGAAAACAGATGGTGGACAGGGATGGTGACAGGGCATAACACCACCATGCAGATTCCTTACCAAAAAGAGATACTCTGTGCCTCACCAAAGCAGCCAACTTACAGAAGATACTGAGGTAGGAGGAGAAAAGAGGAAGAGGAGGGAGAAGGATGGAGGACGGTAAGGGGAAACAGGGCAGGAAAGATATTTTGAAGTGACACAGAAAGCAAAAGGGAGGTCAAGGAAACAAGGAACATCACTCAATAGGAGAGAGATGAAGGGACGACTTTAGGAAAGGTAAATGGTAAGAGTTCAAGTCACATATTTCAGAGAACAAACCAGTCTTTTAAATAACCTTTTCTACATTTTTTACTGCACATACCTTGCAATCATTTCCTTCTCCTTATTGGATGAATGTCCTCCACTACCCAAGACTTTAGCGGGAGTAGAGAGGAAGTAAAGGCAGTGGTTCTTGAAGTACTGATTTACCAGTGGCAAGAGGATCTATGAAAAAAAAACAACCCAGGATGAAATAGAAACACACTATCAAGCCATTAAACAGGGAACATCTCGCAGTGTTCATGAATTGCAGCAGGGTGGCATGGATCTGTTACTACTCATGACTTCCTTGTAGAGGCAGACAAGCAAAAGAAGAACACAATAATGCATCAAACAGCTCACCTTGGCAAAGAATTTGATCTCTTGTTCATGTGGCGACTTTTCCACTCTACCACTGCTAACCACAGCCTCTGTTAGAAACCGAGATAAAAGTAAGTAAGCTCTCAGTCAAACGTGCAAGTTTAAGCAAACAATACCCATTGAAGTGCGCCTCCCATGAGAAGCCTTTGTCTCTAAAATCACAGTACCAAGATGAGCGATGAACTCCTGTGCGATGTCCATCCATTTCAGAAGCTTCTGGAGAAAGCCGTAGGCGAAACGCTTCTCGATAGAGGAAATGTCCTGCTCCATGTCCTTCAGGCCCCTGAGGAAGAAAGGTAGGAAGGAAGAGAGAGTAAAAAACAAAGAAAGGGAGAAACATATAGAGAACTATCAGTAATTTCACAATTTTACTAGCTCAGTGAAATGATCAGAATACCCTGTTTACCTTGTCACAGCATATCCATTGAGCTGGAGGAACTTGAGGAGGTCCTGGGCCTTCTCCCTGTCCCTGGCCTTCTCCTTAGCCGTCAGGGTGTCATAAGGCACAAGCAGAGGATGGGTGCCACCGCCTAAAAGAAGCAATAATTAAGTATGTTTTTGACTTAACAGAATGCAAACAAGCCACCACTAGAAACAAAATTCTCAGCTAAGGATGTGTAAAGCAGAGCTGCTTCTTACCTTTGGACTGTAGCTCCACCTTCTTCTTTCTGCCCCACGTGTTGTGATAGTTCTCAGCCAGCTGCTCAGCCATAGACTGCACGGAAAGGGGAAACAAATAAATTCAATAGTCAGGAGCGTCTAACCAAAATATGAGACCTATTCTTGCAAAGACTGAAGGAAAAATATATACCTGCAGTTCTCTGGACAAGGCCATTCCTCCGATGTCTATTGGCTGAGGGTTGTAGCCGTGACTGGGATCATAAGTAGCCTGAAGACAAAGAAGATGTGATGAGATGAGATGAGACAAGATAAGCATTTATTGATCCCCAAAGAAAAACACTCAAGTGTTTGAGCTTCACAAAAACAGAATTCTGAGTTTATTTTTCTTCCTCCTTCTTGTACCTGAGCAGTTTGGGAGATCTTGCGTGTGGTGGTGGCCTTCTTCTCGACCTCTCCCTCCCCGTCCCTGGCTTTGTCCAAGGTCCACTCCCAGGCCAGCATGGCTTTGATGGATTCTTTGATGGGCCAACGATAAATCTCCTTGTCCTGAAAATCAGAGACGGGAGGTTTAAAAATTAACTGGGTGCCTATTAACAATAAAAATACAAATAACTGCCTTTAAAACGTCTGTGAGGATCTAAAAAACATGGAATGAGGGATTAAATGTTCCTGTTTTAGTTAGTTTTCCATTTTGGCTAATAAATAAGCTTAGTTTCAGTTTTGTACCTGTGTTCACATTATCATGATTAGGACCACACAGAAGGTTACGAGTCGTTACCTTTTCAGAGAACGTTTTGTATGGCCGGAGCATCGGGTGAGTCTTTGCATTATCATCCAGCACCTCTCCATATGTCCAGTTGTTCTGAATCTAAGCACATAGAATGAACCATTGACATAATTAACATTAAAACGTAGCAACAATTTCAAAAAACAAATCAGGACTTATAAATGTTGATTTACCTTTTCAAAGGCCCATTTATCATGGGTATGCTCTGCATACTTGTTCATGAAAGCATCCAGCCTCTCTGGGATGATCGTGCTGTGAATAGATCGACTCATATTTTATACTGCACAGGATATAAAAAACATTCACTTTTACCTAAATGAATGACTTAGCTTTTAATAACCCTAGCTAAATCTCACCGTAATTCTCTGTTAAGTCATTAAGTCGCAGCACATATCGTCTTTGCAGTTGCTGCTTTTTTCACTGAGAGTGAGATGCTGACGTTGCTCATTATACAAAGACCCTTCAAAGGGCATTAACAAGGCTATAACAACACTATGTGAAAATAGTTGCAAATTAAATGTATCCGTTAATGTGTGGCGTTGCTATGTTTAAAGCATCATTTTGCATTAAAAGGCATACAACAAGTATTTAAAAATCATAATGTGATTTTAAACTCTTTTCTATAGACCACTGAACTATTTTTATACCGCCTTGTATATTCCTGCTCACTTGGTGGTCTCGACTGGTTTAGGATCAAAGTTGCCTTCAGCGTCCACAGAGGCCTTTTTCTCAGTGTTAGATGAGTAGCTGGCATCCACATAGTCAGGTGGGATGGCTCCTGCTATAGCACAGAGGCACGGCATGGCGATCTTGAAGAGCTCTGCATCATATTTCTAGAGTTCAGATGACATCAGAAAAGTCAATGACACAAGTTGCAACTCTCTGTAATTGTACAGAATCACAAGCATGGAGGGACATCAGGAGATTCCTCTCTTACCTTGTGTGCCAAAGATTCAAAGATTCCCCAGAAGAGTTTACGAGAAAGATGTAGCTCCTCCTCTGAGGTCACCCCAAAATTAGCCCATCCGTTAGGCAAGCAGTAGTACTTCCAACAGCGCTCATAGTGATTAGTCAACAGCTGAAAAAATTGGGAAACACAATTGGGGATATTTGTAATTTATGTTAGTCACAAGAGGAAATTAACTAGTTAATATCTCTATGTAACAACTGTTACATGTAATATACGTGTTCTCTTTCCAATCTTTCCAATCAGTGCTTGAACTGAACTTTAAAAAGATTGGGTAGATTGTATAAATGACATATTTTTGTTTAGTCACTAAATTCTCCTCTAGTCAGTATAATAAGAAATCCAATAAAAACCTTAAGAGGCATCTTTGCATATTCGTTGAGGATGGGCACATCAAATACCAGCCGCCTAAGCAGATGCTGCAGCATTGAGGGTCGAAGGTATCTGTAAATGTCATCAAAATGCTTCATTATTCTCTATTTTTCCATTAAGACAGATATCAAGAGACTTCAAGGATAAATAAAGGTTTAATTCATAACTTTTAAAAATGTATTTACTATTATTATCATTCAGATGCCCAATTATCATTATTTTCTTTCCAAATAGAGAAACTGGGGATGAAAACTGACTTGCAGAGCGACATGAGGCACTCCTCAATGACGTCCCTCTGAGCCTTGGTGAGGGCTCGGCCACGGGACAAACGATAGATGGTGTGAAGCATGGAGTCAATCATGATGGCCCGGTGGTCCGTCCCAGCATAAAGTGGGGCACACTTGGTGAGCAGAGGCAGAACAGCCGAACAGAGGTAGCGGTTCAGTGCCAAGGCCATTTCAGTTGTACTGAAAGCCACCTTTAATGGGAAGAGGGAGACAGAAAAGCTCGTTACACTTTGTTCCATACTCAGATAGCTTATAAGTCACATCAACGTAGACATTTCTGGAGTTGACAGAAGATAAAAATGCATCTTGCCATTTGATTTCTCCCATGTGTCTTTTCCTACTCACCGTGTCCAGAGAGGCTGCAGCTCTCATGTCAGGCAAGAAGCCAACCTCCAGCACATGAAGCAAGAAGTCCTGGTTGTCAATACCATACACTCTGTCAAGGAACAGCACCATGGATGCCTTGTGGTCTGGCACAAAACTGGCTGACATCTTAGGCTCAATAATCTGACCATCTGTGGTTTAGAAAGAAAACATTATATGTGCAGGAAAATGCCAAAATATGCCCAAATATTGTATATTTACAAAGTGTGTCCATATAATCTGACCTTTGCCATATGCAGGAATCTGCACAGGCAAGCTGATGACCCCCACCAGGTCCTCTATGGGCACCAGAGACCTGAGGATGGCTCTGATTCTTAGAGCCTCACCCTTGCCGGCTTGAATCAGCTGTGGATAAGGACATTTAAGAAATATTGTGAGAGACTAATGACTGCTCTTCAACCACATACTGAGCCAATGTGCCTGGAGGCTTATAAGAAACTAATGGTGTGAAAATCTGTCCCACTCACATGCATCTCAGGGGCGCAGCGACCAAGCAGATCGATGAGGGCCGAGTAGAATGACATGATGGCATTTCCCAGATGTACGCGGTTCTCCTCGTGCTGTTCCTCACCACCAAACCTGCCAATCAAGAAAACATCTTTTTTTTTTACAACTGTTTGTGCCTGTCTGAGCATAGCTTTAAAAGAAACTAGACAATACACAACAATGTCCATTACTTCGTGTGTCCAGAGTCAAACTGTGCAGCTTGATCAAAGTTTGTAAAAACAAACTGAAAGGTCAATAAGCCGGCATGCATCAAGTATCATACCTGCTGTGCTACCACTTACATGAAGCGTCTGTCCTTTTTCACAGTGGGTCCATCCCTTGCTGGATCCTCTGAGATCTTGATGGCATCCTCCATGGCAGCCAGCAGACCATTCCCACCCTCTCCTCTCAGGGCTGGGCCGAAGCACTCCGGCCGACGGATGAGCAGACGAACCACAACATTGGCGTTCTCCTCTACGCTCTCTCCTGTGAGGAGCAGGTGTGCAAATGTTAGTGACAGTTACTCAAAACTCTAAACTACAAATGTAATCATTACATGAGGGTGCTGACCATTAACAAAGACAGCAAAGCGAAGGAAATCCAGGTATCTCTCTCCTCCACAGGGGTTCCAGCCGATGTCGGGGTAGCCCTTAGAAAGGAGCATTGGACACATCTGCAGCCCGCAGCCTGCCAAGTATGTCACCACCTATATCACCATGCATGCAGACACCAAGAAGGTTATAAGATAACAAGTCCAGTGTACCCTTTCATGTGTGGTCCTTTATTGAATTTTTTTTTTTGGTAATTTTCACAAACCATTTCCAGGTCCTGCTCTTGTAGAGCCAAGGCCAGCTCATTGTTGTCAATGCAAGAAGCCGCAGCCACATCCAGGGGAGTGGACCCACGCATGCCTGCAAATTTAAAATAAACACAGTGAGCCTATATGTATCATCACTGCCTAATATACAGCCTCGTCATTCTATATTTTTGAAAAGGAATAGCTTTAGTAAGTTTGCAGGGAATATCTGATATCTGATCTGGCTGATACTGACCCAAGCCAATGCCACTGTTCTGTAGCAGGTAGCTCAGATGATCGAACATGGAGCGCTGGTTCTGTCGGCTGATACGACAGAAGTAACACAGGAAACGACAGCAGTTGGTCACCATCTGGGGGAATCGAATCTCCTAAAGAGAAAAAGTAAAAAGATACGTTCTGTCTACTGTGGACTGTACTGTGCACAGCAATGGTGCACACTCCAACAATGAAGTTAAGTCTCCGGAAAGCCCCTAAATTAGGCAGGTTAGACTGAACAAGATAGAAATACTGAACTGAAAATCTTCACAGTTACCTTTGAGTCTCCTCCTCCGCCCAACACATTGACCATCACCTCCATGACAGTCTCATGCATACCAAGAGCTCTCATCAGATTGGGGTGTTGGTAGAACACCTTGTTGTTCATGATGTTCCTAAAAAGTAACACATAAAAAAGTCAAACTCATATTTCTTTACTCACTTAATTTGAAACTGAAAGTTCTTAAGACACATTGGATATTAGTTAGAGATTAGAGATTTTAGCGCAGGAGGAAAACCACCAGAGCCTGAACTATTTAACAACAATAGAGTACTGATTTAAAATATGAAATACAATATCAAAATAGTTAAATCAATATCACATGTCCCACCTTGGTCACCACTACAGATGCACACTAAGTATATATAATCACCCAACACTGACCCAATGCTCTGGATCATGAGACGCTCCTCCTCTGGGCCCATCTGAACAATAAGCAGCGAACGTATCTGTCCCAAACACTCCAGTAGGTCCATGGTGTCTTGAACAGACACAGCATTGATGGCGTAGGCTTTCGGAAGTGCTCGGATCAGCTCCCCGAGGTTGTCATACTGCCTGTGGAGCAGGCTGAACATGAGACGCACCAGCTCAGGGTTCTGAATGAACGACTCCTGGGCCCAGTGGATCATGGTGTGGGAGATCAGTTCCTGAAGGGTGCCTTGTTGAAGCAGATACAGAGAGGTACAGTGTGACTGCTGTACAATATCATGCATTAGATTAGATTTATAAAGGCCGATTTCACTACGTTTGGACTGAAGTGGACAATCAACCAAGTGCTTCAAATATTTAAGGAGTGACTTAGCTGTTACTCTTACTTGGTTTTGTCTCCTCCTCAACCTCTGGCTTCTCCTCTTCCTCCTTCTTGCGCAAGTTCTTGACCTTGTCGACCAAACTGAGGAGTCTGCCCCTCAGTGAGGTGTCCACCTCTTCCTCCTCTGCCTCTTCCTCAATGTGTATACCTATGTGAAATGTGAGCTGAGCATTAAGATGCAAAAATACTTACCATAAAAACTAATTCACACCTGCAGAGAAACCAAAATCTTCTCACCACAGTGAAGCAGGAGGTTGTTGTGGAAATCTCCTAGAGTGTCCCGCACCTCCTCAGGCACTGGACAGTCCTCATCACATTGCTTGAAGTTGGTCAGTAAAAGGACCTTTAAGAAGAACACAGTAAAGATAAACCCAATTAACATATTTTGTTAACATATAATGTGTGTTCCTTTGCTGTTCTTGTGTTCTCCACGCTACATGTGACACAATATCTGTTGCTTTGCCTCTAAATTTCATTCACACATTCAAAAGTAATGACTCATTGGAGAAATATTATCAAAATCAAAATACCTGGTCCTGTGGTGGGGAACGGAACTCGCGTGTCCTTCGTGCAGTCTCAGCAGCTGACATGGTGAAGGCCCTCATTAACAGGTTGTAACGGACACGTTGGTTGCTCTGAATATTGTTGACAAACTGGTCTGAATAGGCCACAATGGCTTCGACTCTGTGCCGCAGCTCGCAGTCACAGAAGTACTGCAGAAGTGTGCACATCTGAGAGAAGTAGATAAGATATGATTAAGAGTTTAAGATGTATTATTTGTAAAAAATAAATAAATAAATAAATAAAATGAAACAGATTCAGAATATATGTATATGAATACTGTGCAGATGCCCACATCTACAGCATGAGCAGCTGACAATGTTTAAATATCAGACTTACCTGCAGTTTGACAGACTCTGGTAGCTTCATCTGTAGTAATCCCTCTTCTGGACCCTCCTCCTCATCTTTCACTTCTGCCTCCACTGCCTCCGCCTCCTTCTCCTCCTCTGCCATCTCTCCATCCACTTTTCCTCCTTTGGCTTCTCCCTCTTCCTGCTTTTCCTCCTCTTCCCCCTCCTCCTTAGGCTCAGCTTCTCCCTCCTTCTCTTTTTCTAGATTTTTCAGCTCCTCCTCCTCCTCGTCACCGACCCCTTCATCCTCAAGCTCGGAATCCTCTTCCTCCTTTGCTTCCTCACTTCCTCCTTCAGCAGCTCCGCCCTCCTCAGCCTTTTCTTTCTCCTCCTCCTCATCCTTCCCGCTGAAAACATTTGGATCTATCATCTTGAGGATGTGTTTGGAGTCCTCATCATTAAAAATGCCAATAATAAGCAGCGTACTGATGAGTTTCAGGATTGGAACAAAGTGGAACTCCACACTGCCTCCTACTGGATCCCGCATAGCCTGGCTACCATCCAGCACAGCCTCTGTTAACATGCTAATCGCCCTGGTCTTCAGCTCCTGAGGAGAGAAATTGATACATGATAAAAAAAAATAAGCAAAAGGACACTAAAATGTCATAATTGTTTTCCAATTCAACTTGTCTCTTGTCTCTTACCTGCAGTGGGAAAACAGGACTAAGGGTGTATAAGTCAGGGTCTGTGCCAACAAAGTTGATGGATGAGAAATGCAGCTTGGGCCGTAAGCAGGTGGTGAGGCCAACACCGGGGAGAGAATGTGCCTTGACTTCATCTGGGTAGAGATGGATGCTAAGAGTCTGCTCAGTCATGGGGACGATAAACTCCCTGTTGGTGCCCAGACGTGCCCGTTTGGCAGATTCCAGGTGAATGCTGATGAGCAGGTCGTAGTAGCCGCTGCGGAGAGGTCCAGGAAGGTAGGTGTTCTCGGTGGCGTAGAAAAGCTGGGATTCGTCCACATGGCTGCACAGGGCATGAGCCACACGATTATTGCCAAGTGCACACACAGCACAGTAGAGCATGAGTGTGTGGTAGTGGAATTTCATCAGATCCAGGCGCTCCGACAGCTCCAAGACATCAATACACCTGGGAAACAAAAACAGACTCAAAACTGATCAAAACTGATGAGCTAACACAGGCGACCAATTATCATAATCCTGTAAAAATGCATTATGTTGTAGTGATGGATCTTCCCACATTTTGCAAAGCAAATTCCTATTTTAATCTGTAATCTTATAGTTTCGGGTTGCTAGTGTGCACATTTTTGCACTGTAGGAAAATGCTGGTAACTTGCAGTCTGCCTGCTGTGGCTACTGCCTCTGACCTGTTCTCCTCTGGGATATGCAGAGCCATCATAGTGAGAGGTTCAGTACACTCCAGCATCCAGCCCAACCGCTCATTCACTTTTCCCACCTCCGGGTTGAGGAAGTGATTGGGCATACGACTCCAGATAACTGGGGTCAGCATCTGTACATCCAGCCTGGGAGGGCACTGAGGGACTGGGTTCATGCGCTCACTGCGGAACATGGCTGCTGAGATGGGCATGATGTTCTGAGAGGGAGAAAGAGCAAAAGGAGAGGAGGTAAAGAAAATCACAAAAGGATAAGAAAACAGACAACAAGAAGCCATTTAAAGGTGCTGATACCAGAATAATACAGCAGACATACTTGTGATGTGTGAGATATTTTTCACAGTTTAATCTCTGCTCAGCAGAGACTCCAGTCAGCAGTGTGGTTTTATAGACTTTATTGATGAACCACATGACAGACACTTACAATCAATAAAAATAATGACTAAATAAATGTTATATTTTAGTTTAACCTTTCTCTTTGTGTCCGTGGACTAGTTATCTCTCCCTTGAAATCTTAAATCAATACTAATAAATAATTTTTATCCCAGAAACGCATGGTCCCTCGTGTAAGAGAGGGCCCACGTCGACGGTTGGCTGACATGCATTGGACCATTTAGACAAACCACCAACATGAGTTTGGGGATATGATGTTGATCTGAGTCGGCTATGAGAAGAAGAAGGCATGAAGAATATTTCAAGCAAGGTAGTTAGAGAATCTTAATCAAAAAGGAAACAATTACTTCCAGAGAAAAAACGTTTACTGTAGTATGTTCGCAAAAGTAGCTTCTGACCTTGAGTTTACCCAGCTCCAGCTGCACCATGTTCTGATTGGAGGGTTGAACAAAGACAGCAGGAAACAGCTTGGTGTTGGGCTCCACCTGAAATGAAACACCTCAATTTTAAAGCTCTGCAGTGTTTCATAACTCATCTGAGGTTTAGTCTAAAAAACACTGATACAAACACACACCCAACCTATAATGTGTAACTTTTCTTACCTGGTAGAAGGTGTTAATCTCCTTTCCATTTGCTGTAAATGTCATGAGACCTGTTGCCAAGTCGACCAAGCAGCCAACCACCATGTCCTCCTGGCTGAAGCGGGTCTGCTGATTGCTGACTAGGTCGCCTCCCCACACCATGTAACAGTTACTATGTTTCATACTGAAAAAAATAGCAAATGCACTGCAATGTTATAACTCCTCTTTTTCTATATTGCAGTTGAAACACTACAAAGTTGATCCAAAGTGCCTTAGAGCACAGAGAGAAATTAACAAAACAAATGCTGCTAGATGTCCTAATTTCCTGCAACTGGATGTCTATCTCTATCTAAATGGGAAGCAAATGGAAAATAGCTCACACACACAGCGAGACAGTTCTTACTAAGTTAACTTTCTCTGATTAAGTGTTTATTGTCCTGACGGTAGTTTTTGTAGCCTGTTTTTTAATAGCTATTTACCTTTAAAGCTTAGTAAATCATTTAAATGGGAAAAAAAGGGGGACCAATTATTGACCCTTGGGGGATACCACAGAAAATAAAAGATAGTATAAAGTTTATTTTTGCTTCACTACCACTATTACTTAGTTAAGGGGTTAAATTAGATACAGAGACCCTCTCATCTTCATGACAATTATCATCGAGGTGCCATTGATACTGTTAAATGGCTAGTCTATGTCACATAACTGTTAAAAAAAATATTAAATAAATAATAAATACACAGTCTTACCATTTAGAAGTACAGGCATTGCACTTCTTAATAAAATACGATTGAAATGTGGCAAAGACTAACCTGTCATGTATGTTGCCTTTGTCATCTCCCACAGTAACAGTGACACAGCGCACCTTGGAGAGGTCAAAGCTTGGATCATACTGGTGGTAGTCAGGAGTGACCCAGCCAATCCACACGCCAGAAGGCTCCTGCCCAGCAAAGATCCTCACAGAATAGTAATACTGAAAACAAAAAGAGAAAATGAGACTATGACAAGGAGACATCTGAGTGAGATATCTAGAAGCAGTAATACTGGATTATAATCAGATACTCTAAGTAGTATGATGCAACATGATATACAGTCAAATCCTTATGAGCAGGCTCAGCAGATCATGCCAGCCTGATCCATGGACTTTGCACTAACTGGAAGGATAATTTTGACATCCAAGTTTTGCATTAGCAGAGGATGAATAGCTCACGGTGGTGGTGTTCGTGATGATCTCAGGGTCATCTCTGTCATCAGGAACAACATCTTCCACCAAACGGGGCACCGTTGGAGGAGGAGGAGGAGAGAGAGGTGTCATTGCAGCCTTCTTGGCCTTGGAGAAGAATCTATTGTGCACAGAAGATAACATTTGAAGTCATATTAATAACTTAACAGAAACCATAGAATGTAACATCAGTCAACTGCAGGTAGCACAAACACTGGAACATTTTCTTTAAATCAACAAAAAAAAACAAAGGGGCAAAGGAGGAAAAGTTGCTGAGTTGAGTATAGCTGTTGATGGATGGAAGATTCACATGATGCTGTTTAAAACACAGTTTGTAATTCGACAGCAAGTTTTAAATTGACACTCCCTGCAGGCTGAAAAGTAATCACAACTGAACTCCACAGAGTCTCAATTAGTGTGGATGCTCTGACCCATGTTTTGTTTTACAGGGAGGATGGATGATTTCATTATATAATAATCTGCACTTTCAATTCCAGGCGGCTTTTTCCTCCACAAATGGCCACACTTACCCTTTTTTCTTTCCCTTTTCTGACATTGTGTCCTTCTCATTTTCCACAGAGATCTCCTTAGGTACAGATGGTTCCTTCTTGTCCTCCTCCTGCTCCTTGCGGCTGGCAGACTTTTTCAAAACTTCAAACTCTGAGTCGGGCTCTACCACTACCACTTCCTCCTCGGGTATGGTGAGGGCACGGGTGAGAGGGGTGGTGCCTGCTGGGACTTTGAAAGTCTCATGGAACTGGACGGGCATGCTCAGTCTGAGGAACAGCATATCAGTATTGGCGTTCTGCGAGCCAAAGGTCTTATGGGTCAGCTTCAGACAGGGGGCGCTGTCCACAGTCCCATCCACACGTGAGACCTGGGATACAACATGATTAAAGATAAATAAATGATCCAGTTTCAGAGTTCTCTCTTCATTAAACATTTAGTGTCACTACGGTATTACCTCAATGTGATTGTGCTCGGTTGGTACAGGCACAAACTGGGGCAAACTTTTACTGAACCACATGGTAATGTCTCGCTTCATATTGATGGCAAAAGGTTCAAATCCTTCCTGCAGGCCACAGATGGCAAAGTAGCGCAGGCTGCTGACATTCTGACCAAGATTAATCCTTCCAACCTGAGACAGTCCCAGGGCACAGACTGGGATAAAACCTGAGGGATGACAAACCAGGAAAGTAAAAGTAGTAAGTAATATATGTTTCTAATTTCTGTGAAGTTCTCCTAGTATTTTATATAAACTCTCATTTAATAATTTAAGCTAAATAAGTTCAAGTTCAATAAGTCAAGAGGTATCAAGAGGTTATTCCCTTATGTAACTGCAACTAATGCAAATCAATCAATAAGGTAAAATTAACATTAACTCTTACCTTCCCCAATTTCAATGTCTTTAAAAGCCATGTCCGAGCCTGAGTCACTGATCAACATTTCTCCATTGAGTGTAAACATGATGTTCTGCTCAGTCAGATCAATCATACAACCAACTACATCGCCAGACTGCCACTGACGACCGAAGGGTTCATTGCCAATATGCCATCTTTGAGCCTGGAAAGGGTTAAATCAATAAATCATCTTTGGAATACAATTTAAAATGTATACTCAAAAAATAAAAATAAAAGACATCAACGCTGGATCCATTTCTCCATTTGTCAGCTGTTTTGGAAAGTTTTGGAATAAAATGTACACAACTTATTAGCTATTTTGACAGCGATAAACATTTGCCCAATCGAAGCTTTATTAAATCGGACTGACACTGGTTTAACTAAGGTGAACCTAAAGATGCGGACTGACCTTGTTGCCATTAAAGACGTAGGCCAATTCATCTGCTCCCAGTTCAGTGTCAGAGCGGACACAGGGACGTGCCCAGCCCACTCTCATCTCCCCTGTGGTAACTGCCTCAAACTCAAAGTACCACTTTCCTTGGGTGACAACATACGACTTTTCTGCCCTGAAGATTCGCACCTTGTCCCCACGAGTGTTCTCGAGGCCATGGCCAGCTGTATGGAAAGAAGGAAAAGATGAGAGATAAGATTAAGAAAGTTTGACATATTGGGGACGGCTGGGGTTAATTAATTTAGAATTTGCATGATATCTGCATTCAGTTTCATCATGCATCATCATGAGGTAAGCTGACTTACTGCTCTCCTGATCTGGAGGCTCAATGTTGTAGCCATAGCCAATGAGGGTGCGGACAGCGTTGTTAACACTGTCTCGGTTTGTTTTCTTAGTTCTCTCATCCAGCAGGTTATAAGGCACCAGACGAGGGTTTCGCTTGTTTAAGATGTCCTGGGAAGTATAACAGAACACAAATTGATATTTAATTTCAGAAAACAATAGACAAAACTTTTTGTACAGCTTATTTATGAACAGTGGAATGGCAGCATAGCTTAGGGTAGACTAGATGTGACTGGAGGACTTACTAAATGAAAGTAAATAAATAAAGGATTTATTCAGGGTTAAAAAAAGGATGCTTACCTGCACAATACTGTAGGTCCATCCTTGCCGTACCCGGTCCCTT
The DNA here is from genome assembly GCA_900302685.1 of Spondyliosoma cantharus. Classification (NCBI taxonomy): domain Eukaryota; kingdom Metazoa; phylum Chordata; class Actinopteri; order Spariformes; family Sparidae; genus Spondyliosoma; species Spondyliosoma cantharus. The sequence goes on along the minus strand of OMLP01024178.1, from coordinate 18,522 downwards.
GCCCAAACATTATGCCCATTTTCTGCCAGTTTTTCTACAAGCTGGTTCTGGTTTGGTGTCAGTTTAACATGGTTGAGGTCAAGGGGGGCAGGCTTGTATCCATTGGTCATCACATAGCTAGAGGCAGACACATTTATATTCAGATATAAAGATCATGTAGAGAGTTAGCTTATACAGACAGAAATATCTTTGCTGTCATACGTCTTGGGCAGCTTGATCTTCTTGAGATTCTCCTCTGCTTTCTCATCACCCATACCAACGTGGCAACCCAGAGCCAGGAGAGTCCTGTGGGATAATGAAAGGACACAGGCATCAACAATTGTGTTCAAGGACCTTCACATTTCTCAACCTGAAACCTCTACAGGTAAACTCGGTAACTCACTTCAGAGTCTCGCCAGACATCTGCAGATTGTAGTTCCTCTCTGGTTCAGGGAGACTCTGGAAGTCTACCAGGCAAGGATGGAGTTTCTTGTTGTCATCCCTGAACTGTGTAGAAAGACAATTGTAGTTTACACACCAATTAATATCATCTAAATCTGAGGTTGTCAAATAAATATTCTTATGCTGTTGCTTCTGTATCTTTTCCATACTCACAGTCCCATAGGTCCAGCCCTGCTCAATACGGGTGACAGCCCAGAGCTCATGAATGTTCTCTGCCAGCTTCTCTCGGATACGCTCCAAGTGGGGCGGCAAAACAATCTATACAGAAAGGAAAGACAGCAAACAGAAAGAAACTTATACAACAGATCTTTTAATGACTGGTTCAAAGTTTGATTTTAGGTCTTGGGCTTTCACCTGAACAGTGTCCACAGGGCAGGGGGTGAACGAGGTATGTGTGAGGGACTGGGTGGGGCCAAGCAGATTGCGCACACCACTGAAGTCATGCTTGTACTCCTTGATGGGCTCAATACGCATCCTCTCCCTTGGCAGCAGAGCCTCATAGCATGGGGCATAGCCAGGCGGGGGCATGAACTTGAAGTCTCCATGACGGCCGCCAAGGAGGAACCGTGCCCTGAGGTGTAAGGAACAGAATAAATCCAAGTCTTTATCTATTTGACAAAGACATCTTTATATACTAGTTGAGTCCTTTATGGCAACACTGCCTTGATCTTTATAAGACTCATAATAAAGAAAACATTGATTTAATTTCTGTGCCAGTTCCTGAGGCTGTGTTTCCCTCCCTGCTCTCATCAGTCAATTCACCACTAGTCCCATCTCAGTACTGTGAAGAATCATTACACGCAGCAGCTATAAAATCTTTATAGGGAACAGAACACAGTAAGTATTAGAAAGACTATGTAATCTGTGTAAGGAGAGGGAGATAATCGTAAGGACTTGATGCATTTACAGAATAACAATTGAAAGCATTCCAAGTCATGCAAAATACAGGACTGTTCGACGCTTAATTAATCATCTGAAATATTCTTCCAGTTGTTAATTGTCTCTTTTAATTATTTTCAATAGTCATTGTGTATAACTATTCACCAATCACTCCTCAAAAATAGTTAGGACTTTGGGATATGGGTGCATGTGCATGAATATGCAATAAAAGTCAAAGGAAATGTGGGTACCAAACATATTCACAGAATAAGCAATCAGGTATAACAATAAAATATCCCAATATCTCTAACTTATTTTGAGTAGTGTATTGTTAGAGTATCAAATTACATCATTTTAAAAGCCAGCAACCTTCTAAGAAACTGTTAAATCCCTCTGCAAGCCACTGCACTGCATTACTGTTAATTAAGGAAGTGAACACGCACAATGACAAAATGAATTAACATATGACGGCACTTCATTTTATACTTACTTGACTCCGGCAGAGAAGCTGATGACGGGGAAAAAGAGGCCGTCAACATTGAAGTTTTCAAACATGCCCTGAACTGGGTGGCCGTTGATACGGAAGGAGATACTGGGCACGCTCAGATCCAGACAGCAACTGACGACATCATCTGCAGCCAGGGTGTGTGCACTGGGCGAGGCCACCTGGCGGGGTACGGTACCTGAACGGCAGAGCAGGGTGTGTGGAAGTCATATAACAACGCATACAGCATCACGGAGTATATTAAATAATTTATGGGAGTCACCATACCTGACCACAGATCCAGTCCATCATAGCCATAGGAGTAGAGGTCATCCCCCACACCATTGCCTCCCCAGCCTTCCCCTCCTCCAGGGTAGGGGCTGTAGCCCTCGGTCATAGCCCATCCCACACGCAGGTGAGTAGCCTGTGCCGTCACGAAGGGTTCTACATAGTCCACCATCATCTCATAGTACCACTTCTTATACTGTGTGGACCCCTCACATGTACCCAGGAAGATGTTGGGTCTTACACTGAGTAAAGAGAAATGAAAGTTAAAAAACAGAAAAAGGCTCTGATAACCAAGCAGCAACTTAACAGCTACTCACGTACCTGGTGACATAATTTACAATGTTGGTCTGCAGCAAGAGGTCACGACCAGGCAGTAGGTTTTCAGTGATGAGGTTCTGGTTGGACCTCACAGCTACACCATTACACACACAAAGAGAGCGCAAGACATCCAGGACCTAGCGGAGGCAGACAATACAATCACCTCTTTGTCTAAATGAGGCAGAGCAGGGTAGACATCCACTAACTACAATTTCTATTACAAAACCAAGAAATCTTTTTTTATGAGCCAAATACGATTACGAGGGTGCAATAACATTTCAAATCACCACCTACAACAGTGTCTGCTAAAGTAGACAACCCTGCCAGCTGGAGTCAATCAATTTGCAGCTGGCTAATGTTACTCATCCACCAATTTCCTGGCAGTGAGAAAAGACAAACCTTGTGGTTCCTTCCATGCTTGTCCAGGAGAGAGATAATGGATTTAATGTGGTTCTCCTGGATGATGTTCAGGACCTCAGGGCTTTCAATTAGCACACAGTAAAGCACCTCGAGAATACCTAAATGTATAGAGAAAATATGATCAAATCTAAGCATTTTAATTTTATGGAGAATTAAGACATATATCAATTATAAATAAATCAAATGGTTTAAACTACAACTACATGAAACACTTTTTTAATCAAAGTGCAAAAGAGTTAAACCATTATCTAATCAGAGGAGATTTCTATTCAAAACAGATCCAACTCTTGAAAAAGAAAACTCTACTGTGCATGATGCATCAGTGAATAAGTGAGAAAAATGTGATACCTGAAGAAGCCTCCAGGCGGTCCAACTTGCTGACCAGCCAGTCCAGGTTGTCACAGAACAAAGCGCAATTAGAGCGATTGCCCCTGATTAGAGAAGCTGTTCAGTGGAGACACAGAGAGATAAATAATGTTACTTTATTCAGTTCAGACAGCATTTAATATGTACTTTGTGTTTTCATAGCATATGTGATTCTTCTACCCAGCAGCTCATATAGGAGGTTGACAATCTCCTTCCATGACTCTGCAGCTTCTTCTCCGGCAAATTCAGAAAAGTGGGCAGCGGTGTTGTACACATTCAGGCGGTCGATACATTCCAGCACGATAGTGATCATTCCCTAAGAACAAAAACGGTTTGAGCTTTGGTATGAAAGTTAGGGTCAAGTGAGCTTACAGGGAATACATTTAAGCTATCACAATGTCCTTACAAAGTACAAGGTTACGTTTTGTATGTGTGTGATGTTACAGAAACAAAATCAAAAGTTTAAACAAACCTACATGAGGGCATAAAAGTCGTCAATGATGTCAAAAGTGCAAGTTCCCCTTTGCATAGCAAATTTATTTTAGTAATAAGCCCAGTCAGTAAAAATCGATAGATACGGATAGTCTGAGGGTGGGTGAGGCTGTGCAGGCAGCATGCAGATCACCTCCTCTTGGAAGAGGTTCTGCCGGTTGCGGAGGGAGCGAAGTTTGGTCTGCTTCTCCTCATGCTCCAGTTCCTCCTCAGGAGGACGAAAGTAGAAAATGAGATCCTGAAGAGAGAGGATGACCCCCTCCAGAGGAAGTGACACAGCAACTGGTGACTTGTTCTTCCCACTCAGGGAGTCCAAACCCCTGGAAAAACACAAACAAATTGACAAAGAATGTCTTGTAAGCATTTTTATTCCTATTTTTTACAGTTCAGATGAAACAGGACCACATTACAACACTGCGCATCACTACATCATGACACAAAGAGGAATCCCCCACCACCAACAGCAACACCACTTTTAAAAATGTATTTACTTACTTGATGAACTGCCTGAAGAGACCCATAGTGCTATAAATCATTCGAGCAGCCTGAGACTCCTCAGTCTGGGAACGGGACACAGTTAGGGCATCGTCCATATGACCCTCCTGGTGCAGAATGACCTGGGGATACGAAAAACATGGTGGCAGCTGGTCATGTAACAGCTATAATGTTAAAATTATCTTGTGCTGAATATACTGGGAAAGCTATGCTCTATCTAAAGTAGCTCAAAGACAGAAACCCAATTCTTGCTAATTATCAGTAAGTACATTCTATTTATGATCATGTATGACTTTTCAAAATCAATAAACGTAGCTTCAGCCAAACAACCTCTAACAAGGTGGTAACTTTGGTAGCAATATTTTTGGCTCTTTCAGTATTTATTATTGCATGATTAAAAATGTGAGACTCAGAACACTACCATCGCAATACCATTATACACTCAACTTCTACTGCTATATTAAGACAGGGTTTGTCCTATTTGATCCACCAGGTAGAACCTAACCTTTCTCTTCATCATTCCCAAACGAGCAGCTTTGGCATCCAGGGCGGCATATGTGAGCCACAGGCCTGTGGACACATGCTGGACGAAGCACATGGACTCTCCATACTTTATCTCTGGAATGCCCATCCCCTCAACATCACGCTTCTGAGCCACATCCACCTTCTCCTGCTCAGGGGAATCCAGGAGGAAAAAAATGGTGGGAGAAAGAATCACACAGGTCAATGAGAGAAGAAGTCATAAACCAGAAGCCAAAGGCAAGAAAACTCAAAATGTTCATTCTGACCTTTGAAACGCGGAAACAGAAAGCAGATAATTTGGTGTTGGCCCTCTCAGGATCGACCACCAACAGACCCTTCTCTTCATCCAGACACAGGTACCGGCCTGTGGTGATGTGGCGAATACGGAACGACTGCCCCCACTTCATGTGGCTACCGCTCCAGCTGCGGGCAGAAATCAGAAGAAAAAAACAAAAGATTTTAAAAACCCTGATTAAGCCTCTTAATTACTACTTATCATAACTATCAGTTCCTGGTGTTTGTAATTGAAATCATTTAGGCAATTATTTTACTAATTAACAGACAATGTGTCAACAAGTAACAAAACAGACACTTTCTTTACATGCAATAGGGACAAACAGATATCTATGACTCTCAAAAAACAAGCAAATGCGGGGGTCCCTGCTGTCATTTACATGTAACCACAACATCCATGTAATCGAGTTTGATTATGGTGGGACTTTTGTTGAATGTCGCCCTCTTCTCCCTTTCACCAAAAGTTTCCTATTTTAACAGCCGACTAATTTCTTATTAAATAAGGGCATTTAATATCTAAAATCATAACATATGAAGTTCAAATGCAAGGTAATTCTTAGGACTCATCACTCATAAAATAAATTACAAATAACAAAAAATAGCCAACAAGCATATCTGGCACAAATTTAAACTTAGAGGGGGACAATCACCTGATTCTGAGAGGCTCCAACCTCCACAGGGACCGAGCCTGACTGCATACAGCACCACCTTCATAGTTAGCCATCCTGTAACAGAGTCAGGGCTTAGACACAAACGGTCACAGAATCAGGTTAAGAGGGCGTTTTCTGCTGCTCAGACCTGCTCTGCTTCCTCTTACCTGCGCTTTTCCTCTCCTTCTTCTGGCGTAGCGATGGCCAGACACTCGTCCATGTGGCCATGGAACAGCCTGATGACATGACCTCCTGTCAGAAACCCTGAGAGGAGGAACACACACCAGAGTATGTTGTGTGTCAATCTGTGAGTACATTTCTCTGTATGTACAGTATATGGCAAGTGTAGGGTACATGACTTCTGACGGCACCCAGTCTGCTCACAGTTGATATTTTGAAATAAAACTATAAAACATGCAAACATCCACATATATCAATATGTATTGATATTAATTTTCTGTTTGGAAGCTTTCCAGGTCTGCACAGCATTGGTGAGAAAGTGTAAAGCAGGGTTGTACCCTCAGCTAGTTCACATCCTGACATGATTGGGTTCATGTTCCACAGTGTCTGCATGAAGGAGGCGTCCACCATCAGATCTCCACTGGCGTAGGACAGGTGCTGAGGACGGAGGAGAAGATCAGGATGAAAAGATCAAGTTTAGAGACATTTCCATGTCTAAATCATCCATTGTGTGACAGCAAAGTGTTTTGATTATAGAGAGTCTTACCAGGTATCTCTCAGAGGACACGCTGACAAGGATGAGGTCATCACCCACCCTGACCTTTTCACCTTCCGACCTCTGCTTTGAGGCTGGATGAATGGTCCACCAACATGCCTCACCTGCAACAAGAGCAACAAGTAACCATCATCACAACAATGTTTCTATTTCTCAAATAACAAAGACAAAAATTACTGCAATAGGAGTTACCAATGGAATCTTCTTGTAAGCCCACGTCAAAGGCCAGCTTGTCCGTGAGTGACCGTGATGTAGTCAAACAGCTCAGGTACTGGGGAAAAAGTTTTTTCAAATCAGGAGTTTTTTTCAAAAATGCAGATACAAATTTGGATGTAAATTACAGTAAACAAACTTTGGATGCAGTCTTACCATGCCTGAGTGGCTGTGTCTCAGAAGGATGGCGTGACCGTACAGTAAGGTACGATGACCTCCACCTTGGGACGACTGGAGGAAGAGAAGATAGAGCGATATTTAACAGAACAGCTTAACAAAACTTCAATTATACCTTGATCAGACCAGAAGGAAATGGAGATATTTTAGGTTTGGAGGTCACAGGAACTGTAAATGACTGTATCACAACACATCAGCTTCAACTGACACTTGTTTGTTGCGACTGTATTTTGTAATTTGATGTTGTATAGCACTGTATGTTGGATATACATTTGTTGTATGTTATTTATATTAACAGTACAGAACATTTTAGATATGATTTGTAAGCATAGGCTGTCCATGTCCTGGTATGTCCTTTGGGAAACAATAAAGCTATTTTCGTTAAATTCTAAAAGAAAAGTAAATAGAGAAAGAAAAATAACAATGGGACAGATAAGATGGACGGGACAAATGAATGTGAACAAGTGTGGCAAGTTGAGTGATTGCTGAAAGTTTATCATTGTATTTTTAAGGAGAAAAAAAAAGAACAACCCTGAAAAGAATACTTAAGTAAGTCATTTGTAGAGAAAAACCATTCATTTGTGGACAGCGCCACATCACTGATAAATGGCTTTTTCATAAAAACAAAAACGGTACAGAAAATGTTGGGGTTAATTTTTAGACGTACATATACAAACTAAAAAAAACAAGAACCACATAAGCAATAAAGCGGCATTGAAACAGAGCTGTAACTAGGACTCAACTATGTTATGAATCATAAGTCTCAGACAAGGTATCACAATGATGTCACTAATAAAGTTTGACACAGTGCAAAATAAATAAATAAAAAAAAAAATTATGAGATTTTATCTTACACAACGGCAAACATAACATTAATCCATCCTACCTTTTCTCAACATCCAGCAAGGATGCAACAAGAAAACACAATTACTGCAACAGTTATAGAAAGATCAGCCAGGTCGAGCCATCAGAAAGATAATGTCAAGCCTTTATGTAGGGTTAAGCACCTTTAATCCACTAGGATGATTCAGGGGCAGGTGAGTCGAGTGTTAGCACTATACCATTAACCCTGATCGGCATTAGCACTAGGCTTTGTTAAGACAGGTGGTGAGAGTGT
>OMLP01024178.1:0-10553 GCA_900302685.1 Spondyliosoma cantharus | reverse complement strand
GAGATAGGCCTGTCCAGAGCTCTGGGGGTGTCTGGTTTCCTCATCCTCAGAGGCGGGTGGAACCCTCCACTGGGCTGCGTGCCATGCTATTCTCATCCTCCTGCTAACCATTAGAAAAGGCCTCGCTCATCCACATCCTTCAACCCCTGTGTGGTCAAGAGCCACCATAATGCAACTAATGAGATTCTGCAAATAGAAAGTTTTTCCTAACGCAGAAGATTCATTAGCTACAGTGAACCAAGGTGTCTCTCATCTGTCTTTCGCTATATCTGAAAGATTGGGTTGTCGTGTTCTTATACTTAGTCTCTACTATTGTACGTGCGAGTCGGTCAGATAGCATTGTCTTTTAAAACTTACTATACATTGATACACCCACTTCTCTTCTTCTTCTCCACTTTTTCAGTTTCTGATACCCAACAAGTCTCAAAATGACTGTTGACAACCCCAGAGGATGGGCATCAATGTTTGGCTTTAATCTACAGCTGTTAAATCATGAAGGCAAGAGGGTTTTATTGGAAATGTAAGTTACGCTAAAAACACAATATGTCTTTTGACTGTCTCATATTCTGGATGGCTGAAGATACTGTAAGTCAGTACTTTGATAATATGTTGATGACTTCTTCTCATTATATGATTGTTGAGACCCTACAAAAGCTCATGCTCATTGAGTCAGAGGGACTTACATCAGACCTGGATTGCTAGATGTCATGATGATTTGACATCACCTATGTTTTTTCTAGTTAACCACCGGAAAAGAAAATATACTACCAAACATTTCAGCATTTTAGCTATGTGACACTTTTAAACATAAAATTGATTTTAAGGTCTTTAAGGTAAGCCAAGTTAGACGAGACTTGTCTAATTACATTCAGTTTTTGCAGAGGTTAGAAAAACACGTTCTGTATAAAAAGGGGCAACAGGAATTGGTGTGACGTTGACAAGGACTAACAAAGAGCAATGTGCTGAAACAAAAGGAACAACATTAAGCAGGTTAAGGTCATATTTATGTTAATGGTATAACAATGAAGCAGGTGATATTTCTGCATAAAAAGCAAATGGATGATGCATTGTGACACCTTGCTAGATTTACCTGCTATTGGAACAAATGCAGTTGTCTTATCACAAAAAAATACAGAAGTGCACTAAATACTGTTTACCACAGCCTAAATAAAGCTTACTTATTCACCAGTAACTGTGCATTTTTCAGAGGAAAAGGAACAATCCAGCAAAAAAAAAGGGAGAATTCAAAGACATACTCATAAGTGCCTGTAGCTGAAAAATAATGAAAGGTGTACAGAGTGATCACCACCTTTGAGGTGAGGGTTAAACAGATATGCAATGTGTGAATGATACAGCACTATTTCATTCAATAGGACATCCAGTGGGCAACAGGACAAGAACGAGGACAGCTGCCAGGTTGGTTTGGACACACGTTACAGGAAAAAAGACATGTTAACAGACATACCCATTTATCCAAATCCACTGCCTGCTTGGCAGAGAGCAAGAAGGGGAGGAGGGCATGTCAGATAACAGGTAAATAAAATCATACTAAAATAAAAGCAAAGAATAACTCCTTCTACGGTGCTCACAAAGACTGAAGGATCACAATGTATAATATGCTTTATGGTGAGCTTCAAAATCAAACAGGATTATTACATTTATGTTTAAAGGCCCAATCTGCAATCTTACTGCAACCAAAAAGACCCAATAAAATATACAGAAGAGGAGAAAGGACTAGGAAACTACGAAGACTACGAAACATAAAAACAAATTGAAGGATTGCGTCCTGTGAGAGGGACTGGAAGACAGGTGCAGCAGAATGCATAATAAAAAGAAAAGGTACATTTTTTACTTGTCAGAAAAGATGGAGAAAATGTCTCTACTATTTGTCATTCATAAGTCATTTTCTCTACAGCACCCACTCCATCTCTGACAAGCCTGCACCATCCCAGTCTCCGTCCCATTTCCAGAAATTCCTCTATCTATTACTCATTTCTTTATTTTCTGTTTTTGAGTCTTACGTCAGACATATCCACCCTGTTGGCCAACATCTCCTGCAGCGCGCGGACCGACAGGGACTGCTCCAGAATGAAGTTACATATGGCCAGGTCTGGGGGTATACTCTGCAAATATATAAACAAAACACAGGTAAAACACAGTTGATTAAAACGAGGTTTCGTACATACAGCACAGGACAAAAGGAGGGAGGAACTTATCGGGAGCTTACCTGAGCATTGGATGTGGTTTCCAGGAAGCAGAGACGGTTCCCAAACCCCTCGCAGGACAGACATAGCTTAATCTGCTCCTTCAGGACAGTGGCAGTGCACTGCAGAACGACCTGGTCATCCTGCACCCAAAACACAATCAAACACTTATTCACTGTTCTTTCATGTTGGCACACATTATTTAACTCTGCTACAACTCACTTTGGCATTCAATCACACGCTTATTCCCCTTAGATCTGATTTTTGCTGCCCGTTGTCCCTTGCATGCCTGCTTTTTTCAAATTTTAGCACACCCTGTTTTGTGTTTTTATAGCATTTCCTTAATAAAACTAGCTTGACTTGACATTTGATGAAGTCACTGGTGTGTACTGGCCTTTTCTTGACTAAAGTGACACAGCTCATAAGGAGAGCTGAAGAGGAAAATGTTGCCTACAGCACATAAATAAAGAATAAAACAATATAATACAATAATTGCAAATGTTGTGTTGATGTGCAACCAGGAGACTATCAAAATGTATGCAGAGTGTTAAGTTACGTTTACTTAAATGATAGAAATATTTTTGTTAAACTCAATATCACCTAGATGGAGTTATTATGTTATTATGATATGTTTGAATGTATTTCTTGTAACTTTGATTTCCACATTGTATAGACATCAATTAGCAAACTCTTGAAACTTGCTTTACTTATGAAATCCATCACAGTCTACACTAGTTGCAAACATGTCCTCTCAGTAGTGGCCGGCACAATAGCTACTCACAACCTAATACACAAGGAGAATGCTAACAGACAGTAATTTGTTGCTCCTCGTCGCTGCTTGGACCCTCCGGAGAGCGGTGTAAATACAGCGATAAACACCCCTCCCCTGTGAAACCCACACCTGACACTGACACATTCTCAGCTGCTCCTTCTACTCAGTCATTATGCAAGTGGATCTATCACTTAACCTGAGTAATATTCCTCTCGACAGTTCTGGAAAAGATTTTTCTGACTTTTCGCCCCTCTCGTCTAACAGCCAATGAATTATACTGTCTTCTCGCTCTCGACCTGCTCGATGTCTTGCCCTGGTGATTCAGCACCGCCGATCTTGCCTGACTTAGTGTTGAGGAGAATAGGCATGCTCTTTAAAGCGAGGTCGAGGGCGGAATGTTTGCATGTCTATGTCCGTGGCACACTGCGGGAAAAGGGAAAGTGATGCAGATCGGTGACCTCATAACATCTACTCCTCTCTTAAACGCAGAGGCCTCTAGTGTTTCGTTGGCTGAAGTGTGCCCAATCTTCCTTTGGCTAGGCTATCATCTATCTCCTCTCAGCCTTGAAATGTCTCCTCTGTCCTGTCCTCGCGTTCCCTGCTTTGCACTCTGGAAAGTGGAGCACTGTGCCCTCTCTCCTTCACTGCAGACACGAGCAACACCACTTCATGGCAACTCCAGTGTTACTAAAACCGTCGATGGACTATACAAAAATGACTTTTTCGCAAAAATTTGCAAAACAGAGATTCTGTTCTCAATAACGTTAAAGGGGTGCACTATCTTTTCCACCTACAGCTACTGTACAGTACCACTTACACGACTTCAAAGCTTTTAAGACCGGTAGCTTTATATACTACGGTGACATGGATCCTTGTTTATCAGGGCTAAAGCCACAACTGTTCTGAGGCATCACTGCAGAGAAGTTGTAAGGTGACAGGAAAAGCTCAGCTGAAGTGGGCAGAGCAGAAAGGGTAAATTGGGCTAAAGTGGCCATGTTTTGAGGACAGTGCATACAGACTGCAGTCCCCCGATTAAGGAGATACGGCTGAGCTTGTGAGTGTCTAAAAGCAGACTGAAGTAACCGAGTGACTCATTGCTCCGAGACAAGCTGTGCGATCAGATGACAACCGTAGGCGATATATGCGCCGACGTTATACAGCAGTCCATCTATTTCTACAGCCACAGTCTCACATGGCAGACTTGCTCTGCTTGAATCACTCCACCTCTGTAAGCAACATCAAAAAGGCCGAGGAGCCGACTGTGAGAGAACTCAAGGGTTCAGGCACTACATGGGCACCGAGCCTGCAGAAAATATTTTATCTCAATGTCTTGATAATTTGTATGTACGTAAATCATTTTGTCAAAGTGCTTTAAGAATAAGGGCTGACCATATTTAGCAATATTACATAAAGATGTAATCTGGATCTTGATGAACTGCAGAACCAATTGAAAATCCTCATTGTAAGCAACCATAGGAAACTATAAATATTATAGAATCAGATATATTATGGGCTTCATGCAACAAACTATCATGGTAAGAAGGACGAGGAACCAACATCGTTCTTCAAATCCACAGAATTTATTCTAAAACGCACCGTTAAGCTTGACTTAAATTGCAGACTTCTCTGGGTTTGAACACTGTTGGAAACATTTAAGATAATGTTTAAATGCAGAAATGTCACGAATAACATATCTAACCAGTCGAATATGTCTTTTAGAAAAACGACTGGTTACCTGCAAACTTGTGGTTGGATCAGACAAACACAAAAGCCTCAGCCGGCATTTGACCTGTTATTCCAACCCGAATGTTGGAGCACTCAGACAACACTCAGACAACAGTACTCTGCAAAGTGCATGAGAAAATGCAGAGCTGTGTCCTTCCAAGAGTCACACTGTGTGAATCACTCCCAATGAGACCACGTGAAAAGCTGACTTGGAGACCACACAACCTGTTAACTCACCCTTATATTAATAGAGGCAGCTTTAAGGATTTAGAGGATGTGCACATGACGCTTTATTGTAAGCCAACAACAACACCTGAGTATTCGTTTATCTCACATGACCAGATCTGATGGAGCCAAGACAGGTAAACAGAGTGAAAGTTTCCCACCTGACCAACTGATTTTACACAAGGGCAGGGGGGCGAAGAATCCATTAACATAGATGGTGTAGGGTTACAGCTAAACCATGTTTGGACTTGGCGGCTGAAACATCTAGGCTATGTGGATGTTCGGGGTCAACGGGAGACGTAGAGACAATTGGATGTAAACTGGCAGACAGTTACACAAACAAACACACCAGTGTGCTCAAATAGAGGTGTGTAATGCAGCAGAGATTTACAGCCAGGGCCACAGATAGAGCCTGAAAGCAGACACCTTTGTATATTCTCTAGGGCCGTCTGATGGTGAACTTGCAGACAGAGGGTAGCCAGGGTTCCCCAGACAAGCAGGCACGCTGCCCGCCCTAAACAGGAAGCAAACAAGCACACAGATGCAAAATGTTGACAGATATCCTCCCCCAGCAATCTTCTCATGCTCTACTCAAGTATAGGGTAGGGCAGGATGGGAGCTGAGGGGTAACTCCACATCTGTGAGCAAAGCTTATACACTTCTTGTTGTCTGGCAGAGACAGTGTTAGATTGTTTAGCCTTGCGATCATGCAGTGAGGCTTCTGTTTAAGGTGGATATTCTTATATTCAGAGATACAGGCGAGGCCACAGAGCCTTGGACAGAGAGACAAGATCAGTTTTATCTGGTAACCAGCTGTGTGGGACATTTTTACACAGTCTGAATTGATGCAATAATGAAGAACACAACCATCCAGCTGTGCTTTAACTGTAATTGGGAGGTTTGTCTTCTCTAGTAGCAGGTAAGCAGCTGATTCAGGATTTGTTGACTGTTCAGAAATGACATTTAAAAGTGTGAAAATGGGACAAGTGGCTTTAGTCACTGCATTGCCTCCACTGGTTATTGTTGGAGTACCCAAAAAGCAAATTTCCTGGCTCAACTTTCAACTGCATGTTACAACAAACAACATTGTTCTTTATACATCAACAGTTGTAAGCCTTTCTTTTTATCACCATAAGAAAACCCAAACAAAACACGACAAAACACAAACCAAAGTTTTTTATTCTAGTTTGTGCACCCTATAAAACATTTACGTATTTTCTAATATTTTAATCCATGTCAATCTTTATTTGAGCTGATGATTGATTTCTAAATATTTTCATTTCAATATTCGCTTACTGTTTCAGTTCACTGTTTACTTTCACGCCACAGTCTCAAAATTCTGAATTGACAAAGTGCCACATCCGAAAACCTGCCAAGTCATCAAATCACTCATCAGATGAAAAATATAACCATTCTTTCTTTGCGGTCTTTATTTCTGCCCAGTGCTCTCATCAAAGTGTGCTGATGCAGGCCACCTCAGGCCATTGATTATGTATCTGCAGACATAAAAAGAGTGAGGGACAGCACATTGCACAGTATGTGGGTGGTGGAGAGAAACAGTTCAATAAGGCGGAGGGGGGAGTGGTGATGGGGTTTCCCTTTGAAAACTAGAGGAGGCCGTGCTGGCGCACTATCAGGATTCTTCATCACAGACTGCAGTCTGAAGGGCCTCGTGGCACTCTCATTCTCCTAAATCATGCATTCTCGCTTATGCTTTCTCCTCTGCTTATAAAATATCTCCAAGAATAAATCTCCCAAACAACCTTCCTCTGTTCTCTCTGACTGTATTTTGCATCTTTCTTTCAAATGTTTCTGTCTTGTATTATAATTCTGTTCAGGGGCTTTTTAATTAAGTATTGTTTTTTTTCAGAGTCAACGTCTAAAGTATTTTATAAGACCATTTTCATTGTCCTGATAAATCGCCCAGCCCTTCACCATCCATACTGTCCCATAAAGACTTTAAAATTACATATCATATCATTGTTTTGCCCAGAGAATGTGTCCATTTTGAAAAGCATTGGTATGTCTGCATCTGCCAGTGAAGCATCACAATAAAAGTAGGCATAACAACTTCATTCTCTCTGCAATTAGCTGAAGAAAATATTTACATATATTCTGATATCGCTATCCGCAATTGCCCTAAATGATGTTGGAAAATATCGGTAAAAGGGACACATGAGCAGAAATCCAATATCATGCATCCATAATTGAGGGTTATGAGTCTGTGCCGAGGATATGAAATGAGTCAAGTGTGAATATAAGATCTGCCTGAGAGAGTTTATGTTAGATACAGTACACACAAAGCCACCACACCATCTCTCTTACATATCACCTCTAAAATAGCCAGAGCATCTCCTTAAATCACCACCACAAATCACCCACTGTGACGTCACAGATTGGTTTGTGGACTACTATTTGAAGCCTTGCGTTTGGCACTATGGCGGCTACCATCTTGTTTTTTTGGAGCAAGAAGTGACCATTTGGATGAGAAGGTGGAGCTAAGGAGGATATCCTATATATATCCTATATATATATATCTGACTGAGAACACTTCTTTATCATCTATTCCACTTTAAATGGGACCAAAATTTACTAAATGAACATCATGCTGCATTGAAGAAGATTTGAAACTAGCAAAACCATGAATTCATTAGGAAACAGTTTAACTGAGGTAATGCATCAAGCGAAAAGTAGGATCATTTTGTCATTAGCTTGAATACAATCGGACATCTTTCTGAACCAGTGGAGTCCCACGGCCTGCTGGCCATTACGAAGAAGACAGGTTTAAGGCACTCGTGCATTGGCTTCACCTTTCAGATCTGCAAACTTCCTTCCCTTTTATAAATACTCACTACAGTGTCAGGGTTTTTGTAGCTGCAACATTAGAGGAAGAAGTCCCTGCAGACTGTCTGACAGTGGGACAATAAACAACAAACCAACGATTACTTAATCGAAAAATATGAACAACATACGCGATAACAACTTATATATAATGCGAAAATGTCTCACACTGCAATGACGCAATGATGCAGGAGTCATTCAATTCCAATGACGACTGTGTGTGTGTGTGTCTCTGCTCTGAGTTATATGTCTAATGTACTCTGGATGACTGAGTTGTGCAGATAAGTTATGAAGTACAAATGTTATAGGTGGCTTGAGACAGAAGAGTTATTGTGCTGCACTGAGTCATTGCTGATAAATCTCTCACTGCACACGGAGTAGTGAATAGAGAACATTTAAAGTGTTATCTGTAGCTTTTGTCCTGATCATTTCACACTCTTCTTACCCATACTTTCTCTCTTTGCTTATTATTTCATTGCCATCCTCTTTTCTCTCCCTCTTTCCATTACCTCTACCACTCTGCCGTGGGCCTTTCCCCTCCTCTCCTCTCCTATTTTAAGTGGCTGCACCTGTCACTATCACATTCCCTCCTTCTGCTGACCAGCAGATACTTAGAGGTCTCACTTGGAGATACTTAGAAGTCTCACTTGGATAAAGAGTAAGACTCTCTTGCTCACAGGGAAGGCAGTGGAGCAGAGGAAAACTAGCGGATAACTTCTGCTTCTGATGAGGGAAAAAAGCAAAGGAAAAATGAACTAATCGCTACCTAAAAAAATGATGAAAAAGCAGATTACAGTTTCCAAAAAAAGGAAAATTAAATTACTTGTATTTTAGCCATTTGAAAGTGCATTAATGCTCGCTGGTTTATAAATCTGAATTTGGATTACAACCTCCACAATGGCCACAGAGCAAAATATTCATACACGCTTTTGATAAAGTTGTTAAAAAGGATGTAGGTTGATAAGAAAAATATCTACTAAATGGCATATAGTCCCATATTTTATGAGTTTCACCCACAATTAAGCTACTGGGCACTTAAGGCTTCAACGGTGATAATTCACAAATCAGATTCTAAGAGACACTAATGTTTAATTTCATTGACACATTTTGTTTTGACAGCCAACACCAACTTAACTCCCTTCCAGCTCAGTTAAACTGCAACAAACTAGCAGACATCAAACATTAAGCAGCCTCTGCCCTTTGAAAGACGATAAGTCTGGCAGACGGCAGCAATCCAAGAGAAAGCACTGTTATAAATAAATTATTTTAGCTGGCCTTAATCCAAAATCCATACAACTAAAAAGACTGTTTGCCTTAAAAGTAAGCAATGTACTCTCCTGTTTTTAAAGCTGATGCGTAATACAAAGATTTAAAAGAGGAGTGAGTTAAGGTGCAGAGAGAGATTTATTGTGCAAGACAAGAAACATCCCAGAGTCAAAGTACATAACCCGAGGAGACTGAAAACACTGAAATATGAAATGATGGGGCAAATACAAGGAACACCTCCAATTCATCACAAAAAACTATTCGGCAACTTACATTCTTGCCTGTGAGAAGTTAAAATGAAGAGTTTGACTGAAACAAACATCCTCGAGCCTCCCTCGAAGTTCGCAAAACACACACGGTCCATCTTCATAGTTTCATCTCAGCTTTTGCTCAAAGTTTTCATAACACCAGGTTCCTACAGCTCCGGAAAAGATATCGTCCAATTTCTCAAGGTAATTCTTGCAGCAGAATTCAAGTGCCTCGAGCCAAAAAACTACACCGTGGATCCAAAATAGTCTCCAACACCTTCCTCTCTGACAAAACTCCCCCTGCGCACATATTATGGAAGATGTGGCATCTTGGAACAAAGTACTGAGAGTGAGAAATTATCAAGTAAACACTGGGTGCCACAAAACACTTCTAAAGGGCTTTGAAGGACCACATCTATTGGTCTTGCATGTTTTAGACTATTCACTTCATCACACCGACATCACTACAAATGTGGTAAATCAACCATTTGGGAGTCACTGACAATCGACCTATTCAGTCGTTTAGGCGTGACGATGTGTTGCCAAAAAAGTAAAGCTGTAGTACAAAAATCATCAGATACAAAGTAAAGTATGTATAACTTAGTATCCTTACACTAAAGGAGGAGTATATACTTACAGGAGGTATGTTTTTATTTGTGTGTTGTTTAAAATCTGACCTGACTTATTTTTATTTTACTGTTAACAATAAGTCAGTCTGTATTGTCTATGTCCGACCTGACTTTGAAGTCTTTGAACTATAAGTGATAACATGGTTATCCCTCTAGGTGCAAGGTGACAGAGCTAATGACAGACACACACACACACACACACACACACACACACACACACGCACAAACACCAGTTTACATAACAGTTGTGTCACTTTGTTACACTGCTTCTACAGGACCCCCCCCCTCCTCTCTGTTTCTGTCTCGTGCCTGAGAAAGCAGACGACACCACCTGTTTATTGTGTAAACTGCTGCAGACTAACAGGTGCCGTATATGTGTGTGTGGCTGTATATGTGTGTGTGGCTGTGTGTGCATGTGCTGTCCCACTGTGGACGTGTTCATCTCCCGGGCTCAGCACTTCTAAAGCCTAATGCTGCACTGACACCCTCCCGACCTCCATCACCCCTGACTGTCATTTGCTGTCCCAAAGTCTACTGCTACTGTAGCCCACTGATGTAAGGAGTGTGTGTGTGTGTGTGTGTGTGTGTGTGTGTATGTGTGTGTGTGTGTGTGTGTGTGTGTGTGTGTTTTTGTTTGTAAAAG
>OMLP01024175.1:0-10031 GCA_900302685.1 Spondyliosoma cantharus | reverse complement strand
ACTGTTGCTCCACCGGACGATCAATCACCTTAATACGATTTAAGTGGTTACATCGTTCTTTTAGTGAAAGACACGGGAAAAACATCATTTTTATAACAATCTCCTGCTGGATTCGAATATGTCAACTGTGGAGCGATCAAATTATCATTCAATGCCTATTCAGGATATAACATTGAATCAGAAAGAAACTTCTGCTGTGGCTCCAGAGGTGTGAACAGAGCATGTTGTAAATCTTCCCTTGGCAGGAGAGTGGAATGCCAGAGGTTAGTTGAGGAAAGTGTTTTCTTAACTGGATTTAGCTTGATAGAACAAAGGGACAGACCACTGTCAGAGTGGCCATCCTTTGCTAATTTACAATCAAAAGGAAAACACTTAAATTGCCTATAAGGCGCATTGAAAGCAGGCTTGTAGATCAGCTCCAGATGCTGGTCTTCGAACCTGGGTGTTGAGTGACCTGGAGATGTGTTGTAATTCACAGAAAGTGGGGGAAAGAAGAAGATTAGGGTTCCATTTGGGCAGTTTGTGACGCCGCTGAGTCTGCTTTCTCATCAGACATGTAGGGTCACAGAGAGGGGACTAATAAAGTAGGGGAGAGTTGAGTGTGAGCACTGCAAGGCTGCTGATATCCAAGATATAAAGACGGGACATGTTCCTACATCTGGTTCATTCCTGTTCCTTTCTTGTTCTGTTCCTAATCCTATTTCACTTTTTTCTTATTTATTTCCCTCTGTTCCTCCCCACATCGCTCCCTCCATGCTCCTGCGCTGACCCCAAGTTGTCCCTCCGCTGTCCTGATCAGATATGTTCTACCCAGCGGACCGTGTGTGTGCTCCATTTGTTTGTGTGTGCTTGCATTACCCCGAGTATTTCTGTGTGTCTCACTTTGTGATCTATTGTGGAACCATTTTCTCCCCCAGGCTACAGCAGTAATACTATATGACTGCATGCTCTCTGATCACCAGACAGATCAGACAGCATTACTAACAACTGCATGCTAATGAATGCACGCACGCACACACACATGCACGCACGCACGCACACGAAGACCACAGAGCAGTAGAAAGAAACCTAATGTCTTCGAACAATTATTATAATAATAGTAGTAAGAAGCTTATTTTCGACTGGTTCAGTAAGGTGATATTCCTCTGTTTTCATTGGTCCTTGTTCACATTGGATACATTAGCATTATTCTAATTAATAAGTGAGTACATCAGTAACCATGTTCGGTCGAAGCTGAACACATGGTATTTATTTACTGGGGTCTTTAGCTTGCTAAAACTAGCAGAACCATTTGTATTGTTTTTTTTTAAATTAATGTTGTCTGGTGCATGTCTTGATTAAGTTCTCTGTCCTCCACCTATGAGACAGCTCTGTGTACTTTAAGTCCCTGAGGCAATCGATTTATGCACCTCTCTGCCTTTTTCCCTCTCCCCCGGAGTTGTGATCTGTGTCGTTGACATGAATGGGCAAAAAAATACTACTAATAGACTGCACCAATTTTCCCAGGATTGTTTAAAATGTTTGACAATTGTATTGCCATTACAATAATCTGAAAGATGCCTTAATCATCATTCTGTACATTCGGCTTTTAATAGTGAATGTCTGCTGCTACTGAAACTAGTTTGCTCTTTTGTATTTTCATCAGTAATACAGTATTAAAAGAAAGAATAAAAGACAACATGTTTTTTCAAGAAACTGAAAAAAAATCCCCAAAATACGAGCACAAGACAAGAAAGTTTCTTCAAGTCAACTAAAAGTGTTTCAGAGTCAAACTGAAAATGTGTAGTCAGCCTATACATACGGGAGTGTAATGTGTTTGGCTGCCACTGAGGAAATGAATTCCTGACGACTTAAAATGAGTCAAAATCATCCCCTGCCATCTTTAGTGCAGGACTGGGACAGAATCATCAGTCAGGCAGCCAAGAATTACCAGTGTCACAGAATGTCAGGATGCTGAGCTTGAAAACGGTGGTCAGAAAACTGATAACAGCCATGTTCAAATAGCCTGGCAGGAGCAAGTGAGACTGAGTGACTGATGGTAAATCCCACATTTGTGCAGTATGTCTGTCTGCTACTATGGAGACATTTTTACATTGAATTTGTATGACAGCAAACAGATCATTTTATAAATAGGGTTATCTTGTATTAGGGCATATACATACAATACATCTGCAGGGTGCAAGTCAGGTACTGTTGCAGGTTGCATGCTATAGTTTAACAGATCACTAATACCACGAATACCAATGTGCATCGCTCCCTTCACACAGTGTCAGTGTCACACAGTAATTATATTTTTTTCCATTTGGTCTTTTTCATTGAAATATTAAGCCTTCAGTAGCCCCGGGACAGCAGGTATTTAGACCTACGGTGAAGCAAAGCAAGCCTTGCACAATTGGTCCAGATCAGGGTTGCCAAGAGTAGGGCCTGCGAGCCAACGTTGGCTCGGCATAAGATTGAATTTGGGCTCCACGCTGTTTCTAAAATTATAATAATGTTTATGCAGGATCCCTAATGATGATTTTCTTTTTTCATAACCTGAACATGGCAGAAAAGTGTCACCTGTCGCTCCCCACAGTTTCTGAGTGCAAAACCACTCTTGTTAAAACAGATCCCAGGTCTGTAACAATTTGTCAGAGGTAATGTAGAGGTAAACGCTGTGATCCTTCTCTCTCACTGATGTTACATGTTGCAGAAATAAGTGATAGAGCCACCATTCACACTGTTACAAGTCACTTTATCATCAAAATGATTCTGACAATACAATACAAGAGGTGTTTGCTTTTTGCCTGTGGCTCACCATTAAGTTTCTCTAAGGCTCTCTAAGGGAAAACATTTAGACCCCCCCTGATCAAGACCCAACTCCATCCTGGGGCGGAGAATTGACAGTGTGACTAGCATTGTAAACACAAGAGATTACCCCAGCTTTAGAGTACACTTCCCTCGGGTGCAGCAGTTAATTAAAAGCTGTAAATGTTTAAGAAGTAACA
Organism: Spondyliosoma cantharus; assembly: GCA_900302685.1. NCBI lineage: Eukaryota > Metazoa > Chordata > Actinopteri > Spariformes > Sparidae > Spondyliosoma > Spondyliosoma cantharus. Next base: position 7,044 of record OMLP01024175.1, on the reverse strand, counting down.
GTGAGACGCTTTGAAAGAAGCCCATTGAGAGTGTGACATTTAGAACACAGGTTTTTTCCTCAGTCTCCAAGCCAACTTCGGGTCTATTTCCAGCACTTCTTTTCAGCTAAGTGTATTTTACTGGAATCAACATCATAGCCAACAGCTGATCTGCAGGCTCTGCCTGTGTCTTTATTTTAATCTTCATTTAATGTTGAAAGCACGGCGATAAAACCTGCTGCCAAGAGACACAGACCTAACTACAGAATCAAGGACAGAGATGTTTAGCCAAGGCCTGGCACACGCCGACAGATGTCTCAGAGGCTGGTTTCACTGTGCTGTCAGAAAATCTCGAGCTGAAGTTGAAGAAATCCCTGTTTGCACCATATGAGAGGGATGAATCCTTTACAACAGCAATGTTGCTGCTGAAATGCTTGATTACCATGGCATAGTAAATCTTCCACAAATCTGTCTGTTTACTTTTGCAGCTAGTCAGACGTCAAAGATGGACACAAACACAGATACACTCACATATAGTATATATTCATGCATGTGCGCAAATCTCGCCAGTCATGAGCACTGGCCTGGAATGACCAAAGAATTAGCCCTGAGCTCCGTGTGTTGAAATGGAGAGAAAAGAGGCAGACAGAAAGCGGCAGAGATCTAAATGTGGATGGATAAAGAGAGGATGGAGAGAGAGAGGCTGAGTGAGGAAGGAAAGTAATAAGAGACATATTCCAGCTTCCTAAACAGGACAAGATAAATTGGCCTCTCGGCAGTTGGCGTGTGCAGCATCCAGCTGACACGCACAGTCAGAGATACACACACACAGACACATCCATTCATGCTTATATTATATCACTGAGTTCACCATATGTTAGGTTGATTCCCTGCTCGCTTCTGTAGCTTATCTGATGATGACCACATAACAACGCAGAGCTAATGGAGAGTGACTATCGAGTAGCATGTGGAGTTTAGTTGCCTTCTTGGGCAGACATCAAACTTCATGATGTATTGTCGATGTATGGTAAGAACAACCAAACGGCTGTTGGGTTTTTCAGGCTTGTCACATTATATTGGTCATGGTTTGCCTTATGCTGACAAAAAAACCCAAGAGACACAATTTGAAACCTGATAATTTACCGTGCTATGTAAATTCGGGCTGATGACGTTAAGCATCTCTTTGAACATATTTGCATATTTTGGTTTCCCTTGGAGTGACGTGCCCACGTCGTGTCTTAAGAAAATTGTTTCTCTTCTCTATTTGATCCTCTAGAGCATAATTCCCTTCCTGACTTTAGGTAGCTGGAATTTGTTGTTTTGTTTTAATGTGGCATCTGCATTTGAGATATGATGCAATGACTCATATGCCAACAATTAACATATAGGATATACAATATTTTGTTCCATGAGTTAAATTACAGAGATAATTTGGCTTCTGCTAGCATAATTTAAATCCTCTAAGAAAGAGGCTGCTGTGCTCTTAAAAGGAGTCATATAATGCTCATTGTCAGGTTCATAATTTTATCTTGGGTTACGACTAGAATAGGTTAATGCTCCAAAAACGCATCTGTTTTCTCAAACGGTCTGATGCTGCAGCGCTATGTGCTGCCTAAAACACTATGTTTTTGCTCCTGTCTCTTTAAGGATCAAAATGTGTGGAGAAAAAGTCAGGATGCATGTTAAAATGCTTGTGTGTGTCATAGAAAATACGTGTGGTGTGTTGGTCAATGCTTGGAGGCACCAACATGCATACTGCACGTGGCACAACAACCAAACACAAGCAGGAACGTGCAGACATTCAGAGAGACCGTATGTTTAATTCAAATACAAATGCACAAAATGGTGCCAGGACTGTGAATGTACCCAGTTGTTTTAGATGTGTATTGTACATTGAAGGAAACTTTAAAAGTGCTGTAGTAATGATGAATGATGTATTGCTGAGTCTAGGCATCTGTCAAAATAATGGATGCTCTGAATCAGTGAGAGATCCATTGCATATTAAAAGCAGACAGAATACATATTCCTGTTATGGTTCAAGTCCACTCTGGGGCTGCCATCAGAGAAACAAACCACTGGGAGTGATGTCGTGCACATGTAATTGAGCAATTCAGTAGAATCAGAATGACTGAACTGATACTTCAAACTCCCTTTTTAAGAATGTTGAATCTCATTCTCATGCTTCAGAAGTGTGGTCTGGGTTGTCCGCCATCCCAAAGCGACAGTATACAAGACAAGTTGGGAATGAGACTCAAAAATCAAACAAAATCTGAGCTTTAAGTACACTTTGTTTGTACATGCCTCACCCAATGGAGACCCAGTATCTTAAAAAAATATAAAAAAGTAAAAAATATAACATCTCCATTGCTATTGGTAATGACTCTTCTTGTACTTCTCATCTCGTTTGTGGTGTGCCACAGGGCTCAATTCTAGATCTGTTTCCCGCATTTGTATGTCACATTTGAGTCCCTTCTGACTCTGATGCTCAAGTCATCAAGGTTGTACAGTAAGTTATTGATGCTTTTATTTCATTCCATTCAGATTGCTGTTACTCCATTGAATCATGCCTGAGCCGGACTTCTTGCAGTTACGGTGCATTTTATTTTGAAATTTCTGAGTTGGCACTTTCAACTGGAACAACCCCTGAAGTCAGATTACTGACTTGGAAAGTCAGATGCACTTCACCAACCCTGACCTCAAAATCCAAGATGGCTGCTTCATGGATCAACATCTTTGAAAGTTGTAGAATATACTGTTTATTAGCACTTCTGTCTTATTTGTGTCTCACTAAATTTGCTTCAGTGTTTGTATGCACAACATACCGTGTAATGCATTGTTAATCAACTGGTGTATTGTTGTACTGGAACTGGAACGACTCGGGTATGATGTCATTCCCAGCTCAGACTTCCAACTTCCGAGATAAATGAAACACACCATTAGTCCAAAAGTTGGAAGCAAGGATTTTAACAAATTCAAGAAAGGGTGACCGAATCACCTCTTTATTAGCCTCCCTTCAGTAGCTACCAGATCATTTACACTGGGACTAAACCGAAATACATCTGTGAACTCCTAACCCTTCCTGACCAGGACCGCAGGCAAAGCTGGTGAGTGTCTCCTGGGTGTTTCAAGGTCCAGGTTAGTAAATAGAGGAGACAGAGATCCTTACATGGTGTTTAATCCTTATTAATCCAACGTTATCCAATCCTCACCTCCCGTATCAAATTCATTCTTATTCAATGCTTTCTCAGTCTTTTGTATAGCATCCTTTTTCAATTCACACCCCTCCCATTCCATCCCATACTATGATTCCCTTTACTATTTCTAATGGATCCATGCATCAATACATATGGGAAGACACTCTTCCATATTTCTGCATTAGGTGTACAAAATGTATTGCCAAATCGATGTTGTTTTCTTTCCATCCATCCACCCACCCATCCATGCAATGTGTCCTACCTGTGACTTTGAGTTGTGTTGTCCGCCGCACCAGTCTGGATCCATATTGTAATTCACAGGTGTAGTTTCCTCCATCGCCCTCCTCCACCTCAGGAATCCAGATATGCGTGGTGTTTACTACAATGGAACTTCTCCATTTAACCTGCTCACACTCCTGACAGAAGACAGAATGATCAAGTTAGCCTACAGGCGACCTAGATATGATTATTCATAATTTCCTTGCGTTTATTGTACCTTATACCAGGTCATTTGCGGTTGCTTGTATGGAGCCAAATAGTCTTCTAGATCCGGACAGGTGATCATTTTGCTGTGGGTTATCTCAGCTTTCTCCAGATGGCGGATTTTGCTGCTGAAGCATTTCCCCTCGTCACTCTCCTCCACAGTCATCGACATGGACACTTTCATGCAGTATGTGGCATTCCTAAACAGATCATAAAACACAACATTGGGAAACTGTGTTTACCATGTCCCTCTACTGACAGCTTTTGAAACTTGGCAGTAGGCAGAGTTCCTGAGAAAAGAGGCTCAGAAAAAGTAAAAGATCACTGAGAATTGCAGTTGTGGATGTGACCGACTCAACATCTGAAAAAATGACAAACTATATGAAACTATAAGCAGTCTGTATTTCTAAGGCAAGTCAAGCACATGAGTCTGAGTGGATCTGTTTTGAGTAAATTCATCAAAGAGTAAAAAACACCACTGGAACTGTGTGCGAAACAGTTTTGAGAGCTGTTTTCATGGTGATAGTATTGGGTAGACCGTTGTTGTTGCTGGCACTGTTGTGGGTATTTTGGTGAAATTATAGACCCTCTGACATCTCAGTGTGTCTCTGACAACATTGAAGAAATTGCCATCCAGAGCAGATTGCAGGTTGTATGACCTCTAACACACACAAAGAAAACATAATTTCAAGAAAGATGAAACTGTAAAGGCACAAATGCAATTCCTTTTATTGCAAATAACCTGTTTTGTTCAAAGAGTCAAGTTGAGATTGAGTGGATTTTTTTGTCATGACAAACAGTAAAAGTCGGTATTTGGTTTCTAAAATTTCAAGTAGATTTCCTGCTATAAGAAGCAAAATATCAGTCCTAATCATTACTTAAGTCCATTGTTGATCAAAAGTACAAAGCTGGCTAACTGTGCTCGTTTCTATCAAAAAGAAAAAAGCAATTCTGTCATTTCACATGACAGTTGCAGCTTTGCAGAGTCAGAGCTGCTAAAATCAGAGCCTACAGGTGGATCCTTGTTAAATGGCTTAAAACATGGTATTTAATATCAAGCTGCAGTGTTTTCAAACTGAGTGTGAAAGCAGCTGAATGGTAGAGCAGCAGAGCAATGTCGCATCAAATCAACTGCTTTTCACAGGGTGTGTTACAATTATGCTGCAGTGTAGCGCAACTTGTCTGCCTGCTGTCTGCCCGAGCCATTTTAACTCCAGAGGCCGTTCTTTCACCAGACAAACATATGAGGGAAAGCACTGGTGTTACCGATAACATTACCAATGGTCTATTCAAGTGTCCAAGTAAGACATGACAGTCGCCATTAACTTCATTACTCACACCTGTGCTTTAAAATGCCTTATAGGCTCAAACTGTCTGTGTTAGAGAAGTTGAAATAGATTTTTAAAGCTTTAGTGCAGCCTGTGTTTTCTGACTTTGAGGATTTGTTGTTACTTTTTATGTTCAATGATAAGAGCTTTCTTCCAGAGCCACTGTGATGAATGATGATGTTGATGAACTACTACTGCCACCACTACTAATCCTGACGTCACATATTATGACTAATGGACCAAATAAAAAACAAGATTAGTGTAATGTTTAAATAAATGGTGCCTGAATTCCATGATATTATTTTATGCTAATTAAACACTGAGCAAACAGAATGTTTGCAAATTGGTCAAATCACATTCAAGGAATTTACAGTCTTGAACAGTAAAGAAATGACACATGATGTGTGCGAAGTCAGTCATCATTCACACCAGCGTTTCCTACACATAAAGTACTTTACTTTACTATTTGGCGATCCATTTAGGTATTGTATAGGCTACTTTGATTTTTTTAATCCGTCTGCAAGAACAAAGCCATCCGTGATCGATTAACTAGATGACAATCATTCCTCGCTGTTCACCTCCCATCTACCATCACACATGCTTGGCAGAGAACGAGACACTGTCTGGTGTTACATCCCTCCTATAAACACACAGATTGTGATGTGACCTCTCTTAGGTCTCCTTATGCTTTTGTTTTGTACAAACTGTAGGTGCACCTGGTTGATGTGATGTCGTTTAACACGTGTTGGTTTTGATTGGCTAATAATTGACAAGCTTCTTCCACACATGCTGACCTGCTGTTATGACAACAGAAACATGGTTGAAAAATCGTAAATGTGAGGTGTGTTTTTATAAAAAGAAACTCACTGCTGACAAGCAAAGCAGATAATGTTCCTGGTATAGAGGAAAAGGAAGAGAGAGTCGAGGAGAGGCAAGCCAGAGGTCTGCATGCATCAAGGTGGACAACATTATGTAGGCCTAATGTAGGTAAACTGTTAAAGTCATAAAAGGGTTTACACTGGATTTAAGTTTAAAGTCCAGTGTCTAATAGAGATGCTAGAAGAGAGTACATTCTCTTTCGTATGGGACGCCGGGAGACATGAAGTGTCATCTGACACCCTGGTAATGAGACCAGGCCGGGTTAGAGCTCTTTATGTCACCACGGTATCTCCCGACATCCTGCTGTTATGATGTTACATGTGTGACAGTATGTCCTTGAGCCAAATTACCTAATGAAATTTAAAAAAAGATCAAACTTTGAAGTTTGTTCTGATGTGTGTGATGCAACGTGTTTTCAACATCATTTTGGATCTTCTCCAAGGTGTTTCCAAGGTTCACTCCCAGACACAAAAGACCACATTGATCTCTCTTTCTACTCTCTCTCTCTCTTTCTCTTGCACACACACACACACACACACACACACACACACACACACACACACACACACGACTCAACCATTGTCCCCTAACCTCAACTTCTCATCGAAGTGGATCAAAACCACTTAACTGTGTGTGTGTGTGTGTGTGTGTGTACACTGCATGAAAAGTGGGATTTTCGTCAGTTATCGGCACTGTAGATTGTCGTGAAATTTCAGGTTTACGACTGCGCACGGCAATTTACAGGCAACTCTGAAAACTGCCGGAAATTGCCGGAAATTGACGTGTACCTTGCTTGGCAGCTGTCCCCCCATGACCCCCCTCCCCTTAATTCTAGGGGAGGCTTTAACATGTAAATGAAAATGCTGTGAACTATACAAATGCAAATCAGGGTAGCAGGGGGAGTTTTACCCCAGGTGACATTTTTCTAAAAGGTATTGACTTCATTTTAAGAAAATCTCTGGTATAAATAGATCAGGCTCAGTATAGCCTAATTATAGACTCTTAAATTTTAGCTTGAATTGATCGTATTGTAATCTGTGAAAAAAACAACCAAATGTGGCAAGAAAGGTGGGATAGAGAGGAGAAAGGGAGGCATCTATATCAGATTGTGTGAGTGGAAAGTAAATAGGGTAGGTAGTGGAAACAGGAGAGAGGAAACTGTGTTAACAAGGTTAAGGTAT
>OMLP01024172.1:7207-37927 GCA_900302685.1 Spondyliosoma cantharus | reverse complement strand
GAACAACATTATGTAGAAATTGGCATTTCGTGCCCGCGCACAGTTTCAGAGTGGAACGCCACCGTTGCAACAATTTGTCATCTTGAAGTAAACGTGTGTGTGTGTGTGTGACGCTGCGATCCGACCCTCCCACTGAAGTCACATAGCGCAGAAACAAGCGATAGGGAGGCAGAGCAGCTGAGACAGAGACACCATTCACCCTGTTACAAGACACCGTGCCATCAACATGATTATCTCAAGGTGAAAAAGTGACATGATGTTGCTTTAATGTGTAAAATATCTTAGACAATCGGACATCAGCGTATATAAAAAATATTTTAATTGAAAAAACAACAAGACATTTACAAAAGACGAAAAATATTGCAACGTCATAATCTCACGCGTACAAAGGCAATCTTGACAATGCGTCGATGCAACAGAAAGCTATTGCACTCTTCATGATTGTTCAGCATGTGCTTGATTATAAGGCAGAAGTTTTACAATCCCCAGCTTCGTGAGAACACAACATTTGAAGAAGCATCCTGATGTTGATCAGTTTTAACTCCCCTGCACCTTAATCACAACAGCATAACAAAATTTGTCCAACGCCGCAATTGCTTTGCTGTTTAAAAAAAAAACAAAAACATAAAAAAACAGCAGTCTAAAAAGCGCAGATTTTTAAACTCCAGCATTTGGATTTAGAGGAAACATTAGCTCTTTTCATAATACAGTACTTGCATGCGGTCTAATATAAAAGCATGCTCACATGGCTAACTCCATTTTATTACCTGAAGTGTTTACTGCTCTAGGCACGTATCTGCAATAATTTACTGAGACAACTGCATTAAGACACTGAACTAGATGCATTATACATAAAAAAAAACAACAACTTTTTTTTGAATGTTTCAAACAGTACCTACTAGGAATGATTAATAGAGGATTTGTTTATAGATATACTACACTGAATAATCAACAGTAATCCTTCACAGGAAATTCCTGCACTGCGAGGTCGTAGTTAACGGAAATAAAATGACTAAAACTAATTAGAGTGTCAGTGATTAGCTGGCCTCCAGAGGAAAGACGAAGCGCCGCATGTCCTTTAATGTGTCCACATGAAATATAAAGTGCTGTTGTCAGAGTCGTCGCTCTGTTTCACTGAAAGTTAATTATTTGGCCTCCGGGAAATAACTCTTGTGACACGGCGGCAAAGAGCAGGAGGCTGTTACGTCTGTCTTTGTGAGATTTGATGTGCCCTTCAGAAATGCGGTCCCCCTCGGTCTTTGGTTTGGAAATAAACAGACATTGTTGCACATAGCAGCCATCACAGGAGCCCTCTGTATTTCTTAACACATGACTTTCACACCGCGGCGGGCTTGAATTAACTGTGTTCTTTGTGCAATGCAGGTATTCCGCTGAAGATCAGGGCCTGCCGTCTTTTTATCTGCTTTGGTTTTCTGAGGCTTCTATCATGGCTCTGAATCTCGAGTTTTCATCTGCCAGCAAGGCGGCGGGACTGTCAAACTCCAAAATCTGTGAGAATGAAAGAGATGAAACAGTGATCAGTGTCAGCATATACAATCAGACGGCCCCACTTGCTCACTCCATGAACTTGTTTGGAGCGAACAAAAATCAAGGCATATTATTTTCTCTAAGAATATTGCAACCTGAGTTATTTCCCGAGGGCAGCGTATGAAAAGAATTTGAATGTTTGGAAAAAAAAATAGAAAATACTGCCCTGAGGCAGCCTTGTCACGCTTCTGTGTGAGCCGCAAGTTTCTGTAAATTTAGGTAAGTAATTGGTCGCTAAAAGCTACGTTACTCTCCGAATTTTCACCATAGCCGCATTAACATGGAGCCTGATATTCTGATTATAATCACGTTTAAAAGCCCAAACAGAATAAAAATCCATCATATAAACACGTCAGCCAAAATAAACAGGCTCATACCGAACAAAATCAGTCGCAGAGGGGTAATTTAAACCCCGTCATAAACCGACACAAATAAAAATGTTCCCATGGAAACGATTTAACCCTCTGCCTGAATTTCCTTATTTACGCAATTTGATGCTGTGCTTGGGACGTCAGTATTTGACGGCCCGAGACTGAGACTCAACAATCTTCAGGAACAGCTTGGCTCAATCATACGGATTCTACCTTTAAGAAGAAACTAAAGGGACACCTTTTACTTTAATACTCTCAGGACAATTCAGAGCATTTACTTTCTTACTTCTCTTGACTAAAGAAGCTAAATCAATACTTCTGCTTTTAACAGAGTGTTTTTTTTCTAGTATCTGCACTTCTATGCGAGTAAAGAATGTACATTTGTCACCTCTGGTAGAAACCCAGAGAGCGCGGTTGCACGGTCACAGTGGCAGCTAGTGATAATAATTTCACGCCATGAATCTTGTCGATCCTGATCAATCACGTAACTCTGCACGCTGATGAATCCTTTGTGAGGTAAATTCAGCTTATTAACGGGGGTCAAGGGGTCACGCTGAGACTGGTAATCATTCGCGTGCCTTTAATGTTCACTACTTGCATCAAATGTCAGCTCGAGCAAAAGACCGCCCGAGTAAAGCGCGCACTGCCTTATCCAATCCGTCACCTCAAAGGGACCAATTCACACAGTAAATCAGGGGGGTTATCAACTTGGGAATGAGTTTCAATCGAGGCGCCGAATTGTGCAATCGCGCAATCACTCATGTTGCCTTTATACACACCTGGCCGTTGTCCAGGACCATGACCCTGCTGCAGCTCATCACCGTGTTCAGACGATGGGCGATGATGAGGGTGGTGCAGCTGCCAAACGCGCTGCGAATCGTCTCCTGAATGAGAAGATCTGTCTCAGTGTCGATGGCTGCTGTTGCTTCGTCCAATATTAGAACCTAAAACAAATGAAAAATAGAAAAAAAAAAATGTATTTCTCCCCATTTAAGATACATTTTCACACCTTTTTTTCCTCCCTTTTTGATTACAGCCTGTTTCTGGCACTGTGGGTCTACAGCACTGTTGAGACGTTTTAAAGAACAGTGGCGTGCACTGCATCTGCCACATCAATCAAAAAGGGGCAAATTATTCTGCATTCTTTCCTGAAAAACGAAATGGAGAACTAAAAGTATCTAGGCAAAAGTGTCGCTGCGGTTTACTTACAGTTTTGTTATTTTCATTCTTTAAAAGTCACGATCGTGCAGAAAAACAGAACAAAGTCTCTGAAGCTCAGATTTTTCAGACTCCTGCTCTGGTTTTGAAAGTTTTTGAGGTCTCAAGGTTGGAAAGTATGGCGTGACTGTTTTATATAACATAGTTGTGCTCTTTATTCTTTTTTATACCTGCACCAAGGACATGTCAGATTGTCAGGTGAGTTTGTCTTTATGAATGTCATTCTTAAACATATTTTTACAGAATATCTTATTATTCAGAATGTATTTCGTCAGGCTGTTGTGTCCACATCACGTTATATCGAAATCTTCTCCTATTTGATTATTACATTTCTATGTCATTAACACTACCATTGCCATTTATATTATTATTATTATTATTATTACTACATCATGATTTGATTCTCAGGTCTCACTTATACATGAGATATTGATCTCTGTGTGACTTACTGATTAAATAAAGTATAATATATGAGGAAGTCAACAAATCAGGAGATGTAAAGTTACAGAACGTTATTAACACAAAATTACGACAAACAGCTCGTGCCTAATTCATGCTTCTGAGGTCCACCAGGTGGCAGCGTTATCCCATGCAGAGACACGCGCACGCTGACCACTCTGTGATATGGAGAGCTTCTGTTCTTAGATTATAAAACCGAGGAGAACCTCTCACTCGAGCTGCCATCATCGCCACGCCACACAATGTTCCTCGTGTAAAATGTGAGCGAGCAGTGTTATGCAAACAGCACCTTGCTGTTGCGCAGCAGGGCCCGGGCCACGCAGAGTAGCTGTCGTTCTCCCACTGAGAAGTTCTCTCCGTTCTCCGTCACCTCCGAGTGCAGCGAATGAGGCAGCTGGCTGACCTGCAGGAGGTCATACAGAGGTGCGAGGACAAGTATGAGGGGTTTATTCTATTCAAGTAATGCATCATTTGGTCTAATCTGACAGTATTTAAGTGACTTGTGACTTACCATCTCTTTAATATGAGTCTTCTCAAGAGATTCCCATATCTGGGAATCTGAGTATTGATCCCAGGGGTCCAAATTGCTCCTATTGGAAAAAGAAGACATAATTGTGATTGAACGTGATGACAATTCCCATTAAGACAAGAGGTGCAGTTCACCGCTGACCGACGTCAATTCTCATCTGAGCCCGAGGTCACCCACATCCATAAACCAACTGACTGCTCGTTTTTATAAACACAATGCTGATGGTTTGCTTTTGAATCCGTCTTGCCTGTCAAATTTAGTGTTTATGTGCTTTTAGTTTTTTACTGCCGATCATCATTTTTGTTCCCGTCGTGGCGTTACATTCACACTAACAGACACAGCCAAGATCGCTGCCAGATGTGATATTTTGCTGGGGGCTGTGCCAAACGCGCACGTTCCCCAAAGTGGAGAATAAGATGTGTAAACCAAGGGCGTCTCTATAGCGCCACAATGCTCCATTTATAATGCCACTTTGTGACATATTTTACTGTTAGCAAAAAGCTCGGCTCCTGTGACTTTCACTTGCAATTTCGTTAATAGTTTCGATAAATTATACAGCTCTAGTTTTTCTTTTAAAAGTGTTCATTGTGGCTTTAACCAGGCAGCTTGACTGAAGGCACCTCAGCAGGGAGTCGCAGACAATAGAAGAAGGAAGTATAAAGGCTTGTGACAGACGCCCCTGTGTGACCACATTGTTGCACCATTAGACACCACAGGATTTTACATGAGAGGAGCTAGAACATTGTCTGTGGCGCCTGACTCTCCTGTATTCATGTGGTTCTTCCTACTTTATTCTAGCGGTAAGCATCAGGCGCCATCCATCATCTAATTCAGGAGAACCTGAGCTTTCATACTGGCTCATTTGAAGTCCAAAATCTGGATTGCTTGATCTTAGAATAGTTTTCTCTTTACTGCGAACGTTGACAAAACCTCAGGAAGTGATTTTTAAAAAACTTTTTAAATGTTTTTAGACTTCCATATGAACTCTTGTCTACATCTGACCTTTCCTAAACGAGTCACAGCCATTTGTTATAATATTATCTGAGGTGTTCTTCAGTGAAGAACAGGTGTAATCACGTGTCTAAAAAAAAAGTTAAGAGTAAATAGAACGGTTATTAAATCATTACAGAGGAACATTGAAGCAAAAGTGAGTTATCTATTGAACATGAACAACAAAAGTAGCTTGCCTACAACCATTGCCCATTGGAAACTACGTGGGTTGGTAATCAAATTCACAACAGAGCCCCTGAATGCCCAATCAAGACAAGTGCTTCTGAGAAGTTGAGAATCTCTGCTTTACATGAGCTTTTAAAGCATATAGATAGGATGAATGATTCAAAAGTTATTAAAAAAAAATAAAAAATAGCTATTATTAGCCACCGCCTGCTGTCGAGGTCTTTGAAAGTTAAGAGCACATTAACTGTTGAGAGGTTGTTGTTCTCATTCATTCCCTGCGCTCTGCTTTTTAAACTTTGCAAAGCTGCACCACTGCACACGCTACAAAGCTCGTTAATGCAAGCAATTATCGCTCGGATTACCTGACTGTCCCGATGAAGAGCACCGGCTCTTGAGGAATGATGGCTAGCTTGCTCCGCAGGTCATCCAGACCAATCTGGGCGATATTGATTCCGTCAATGGTAATAGAGCCTCCAGTCAGCTCCACCAGTCTGAACAGAGCTACACCCAGAGAGGACTTCCCTGCAACAGAAAAGATACCGCATGCATAAAAATTGTGCGTACAAAAGCAGATTTAAAAAAAAAAAGTAGTCGAAAAAGCTGCCGGCTGAGGGAACACAACGGGGTCAGCTGTACCTGATCCGGTGCGACCCACAATGCCGATGGTCTCTTCAGGCAGGATGGTGAAGGACAGGCTCTTAAGCACAAGCGGCAGATTGTCACGATAACTCATCTCTACATCCTGGAAGGTGATCTCTCCCCGCTGAGGCCAGGAGGGGGCAGGAGCGGCTGCCTCAGGACTTTGTCGGGGCGCTTCACTCTCTAGATTCTGAGATAAAGAAAGGGGACGGCATCTGGCATTAATCTCTAAATCTCCGTGGAGGTGCAAGGCCCTCTAACTGATTTGTAGTGATTTTCACTGCATGAGCCTTTCTTTGCTCTCGAGACCGAAAAGAAAAGTTGCCATTCGTATCTCTGCAGTTTGATGGCTGTTGTGTGAAACAAGCCCTGTCATGTGCTCTGGAGTGTGTAAAGACCTCACACTGGGTTTCTATCTCCTCCCTGCTGCGCTGCTTATCGCACATATACAATCACACGCACACGACGGAAGCACACACACATGTCTGGACACACCAACTGCCCTAAATTCACGCTAGGTCTGCATTTAGCTGGTGCGATTCTCGACAGCCACCGAGTCCATGTGATGATGTGCAGCGTGTCACATAATCCACCTCCCTCACTCCCCCAATCAATGTTCCTACCTTTATATAATGATTGATCCTCTCGACTGATGTAAACCGAGCTTCAGTCTCTGTGAGCAGCCGCACCGTGAACTGAAACAAGCCGGTCAGCTGGAGGTGAGGGAGAAGCAGAGAGAGTTGAAAGATTAGGGTTTAAACACGGTGAAAGACTCGGTATCTAGAACTACAACAAATCAGCACTGAAACAATAAAAAAAATTCAAAGCCAAAATAAACAGATTTGCTGATGTGACTCCTTCACAAATCTCTGCCATGGCTGTAAGGACTCCTAAACCTGATAGCAATGATCATTTAAAAAAACAAATGTCGCTGCACTCTCCTCCTAAAAGGTAACGGCAGCAGACACGAGGAAGAGACACGAGATCAGCAAAATAAATCAATATTGGGGCTCACACAGCAAACGGTACCAAAAACAACATTAGCCACCATTACCTACACCATACCAAGTGAGGCTTGGCAAACAACAGTGTATTCTATTGCTTATGAAGTCAACTGTTCCCGTGTGAGAGCTCGAACGTGTTATTTCTTCTGTTTACATGGTCTCGATCCAAGTTTCATTCATTGAGGGAACAGTTTAAGTACGTGCAAACAAGCTGTACCTTCTTATTAACCTCATAGACTACAAGTTAAACCACTGACATCACTCATTGTTTTGTGGACATCTGGTTTGAACATTCAGGTTTGGCATTATAGCCTTGGCCATCTTGTTTATTAAGGCCAGAAGCGACCATATTTGGAGGAGAGGGTGTAGCTGTGGAGGATACTGAATGGATCTGATCGATAACCCTGAAGACAAGCCTTGGTACGGACTTGTTAATCACAAGGTAGCCACTCATATCCTTGTTACGCTTGATGGGACCATAATTTATAAAATGGACAGCATGTTGTATTGAGTTGCCCCCTGCTGGCTATTAGAAATAATGCAATGTTTAAGACACTTCCGCACCAGACCGGAAAGCTCCGTCCATATCTTATACAGTCAGTGGCGACTACATGTGTTTACATACCTGCACCGCGTACGATATGGCCAGGCCCGCATAGGCTGGAGGTATCTGATTGTGCATGAAGACGATGAGAAGCGCTACAGCTGTGATAAGAGCGATGCTGATGAGGTCCAGGCGGACTGCCAGCCAACGCATAGCGCAACTGAAGAGGTAGTTAGAGGCCTGGTTGGTGTCCAGTAATTCCTGATATCTGAGGAAAGAGAGATAAACTAATTACAGCCAGAGAAAAAGCAAGAAGAACTCTATTTTCTGGCGTCTTCACTAACTGAGGAGTGAACTGAAACCGAGAACAGAGATACGACGGAATTAAAGTTTAATGATCTCCATCTTCCGACAGACACCAGTATATTCACCTTTGGAGGAAGTCGTGCCCTCTTCCATAGGCGTGGATTGTGGAGAGTCCCTGAAGACTGCTGGTGATGTGAGAGGTGAATGGTGATTGGCTGATGTTCTCCAGGCGCTTCAGCTCGCGAATCAGAACCCTGGAACCAGAAAGAATATAATCTCACACACTCATCCTCCTAATGCGGGAACTGAATTTTTAGTATAAATATAAATTATATCAATTGCTTTTCTACCGCTAAAACCATTATTCTCGTACCGCTGGTGGGACATGAGCTCCCTCCAGAGGTACGTGGAGGTTAATTTAAAATCACACAGTTAATAATATAAAAATACTGCAGAACTTAAACTGCAATGTGGTATAAAATAAGTTCTGTCTTTCCTGTAATATTCACAAAGCAATTTAATTTGTTTTTATACTAAATCTTTAAATATTATTTACAGGCAAAGATAAACTAAGTCTAGACGTGCACCACAACTAAAGTTTATTTTCATTTGTAACCCCAAGTGGTTGTGAAAATCCAAATTAGGTAAGATTGCAGCACTGCAGAGCGGAAAAGCCTCCACTCAGGTTTGCCTAATTTGAATGAAAATGGCAAAGGAAATGTGTGCAAATAGGCCTCGGCATGTGAGGAGCAAAATCTTTCAAATTACATCAAATTGGAAAACACCATGGAGAACATTTTACTCTCACAATGAGCCACAGCAAGTAAAAAAAAAAAAAAAAAAAAAAAAAGAGACCGAGTTTCGAAATCCTGCGTGAGATGTGTGGTACGAACGTTTGTGAAGGTTTTAAGATCTGAAGCATGCGCGTCACATTTTAGTCAAATTGATATTGCTGCCATCAGCCACTTTTTTACTTTGCATCTTTCACTGATCTTGAAAGGACCACAGACATTACAGCTGAATATGGAAACCTCACAGAGGAATGAAAAAAATGGGGAATGCATCAGCTCTAATGATGCACTTCTGTGTCGCGCAGGCAATGACGGCACGGCGGACAGAGAGGATGTGGTCCACGACACAGCGCTGCTTTCCCACTATCTCATCCAATATTATGAGCGTTGCCGGCGTACGATAGGCAGCCAGAGAGACACCAGACTCGCTGTCCACGTTGCAGTGCGAGTGAGGGTGGTTTATTGACAAAGGCGAGGTTTCGTTCTACTTTTAGACACCAAGACAGAATAGACGGTGCATGTGAATTCCAAGTCTCCCATGAATCATTTTGGTTTTTCTCATAACAGCGCAGAAGAGAGGCGGGAAAGAACATGACACTTCCTCGCTTCGAGCCCGCGATCCAGACAAACATGTTTATGCCCTGGGCAGTTTCATTTCAGAATTCAATAAAGGCTGCTTTAGAAGTGGGAGATTTCAATGGGAGATCCAGTTAGATGTTCCGTCTATACATATCCTCGGATGTCGTGACTTTATAAGATACAGTATTTCATTCTTTTGTAAGCGTGGCCAGGGGTGATCGCTACCTTTTGGGTGAAAGTCCTCCTCTTCCTCTTGTGTGCTTAAGTACTCGATCAAAGTTAAACATTAATTCCACTTGATCTGCCGACAAATCAAGTGTCTCTTTAAAGATAGATGAAGATATGTTGCAATTAAATTGATCCCTCAAGAGACAGAAACTGTTATAAGATCTGATTAAAGAAATCAAGAAATCCAGCTTATGTGGGGACGAGATATCAAACGATTCATACCCGCAGAAGGGGAGGGGAAGTTGCGAGTGATTTGTACGCAGGGACACCGCTCAGCTTTGAACCTAAAGCAATCAGCATCATTAAATATTCCCCCAAAACTCTCAGCTTTACTTGAGAAATATGAATTCAAATCCAACTGATCGCACTTCCTTCTATATTTGTCATCGCTACAAATAGCGCGTACTGTATGACATCCGGAACTTCGTGCGTTTTGTTTTTGTACTCTCTGACTTTACAACAGCACAACAATAACGCCGTGAGTCGTGCTCCTTTTGATCTCTCGGATAGGGGAAATAAGAAGACGCTGTGGTTATTTCCCATGATGCCAGCGCGCTGTCGTTCACCTCGGTGGATTCACCTTTATTGCACAATCGCTGCGAAATCATAAATAATGACTAATGCAGAGTCACTGGATCATCCACGGTGCTCCTGCTATATTTTACTGATCGCAATGGAGCCCAGTTCAGACAAAACATTGACAACGAAACCATTTAAGAACATTGCAGGGAACTGGAGCTTTGTTTTGAATCCCTAAATTCACGCTCATTATGGGCTGTATTTCCATGTGTACCATTGCTTGTTGTATAAGCATAAAGTAGCATTTGCTCTGCTTTTATAATACAACGCCAAATAACAATCGCACAGAAAGATCACTTTGACTTTTGTGAACGAGACTTGTTTGGTTTAACCTTTAATCAAATGTCTCATTGTGAGGAATGGCCGCCCGCAGTTCTACCATTAGAGAGAATAATAAAAACAAGAATGGAGGATAATCACCCGCTCTGCAGCACCACAGAGGTTATTAGCCTGTTTTAGGTCAGCGTTTGTTGGCAGCTGTGATCACAAACCCGCTGCCCCGAATCAATCAGCAGACAGAAGAAGTCAGGGACCGGTGACTGGTGAGGTAACTTTGGCTGAATAACAACCACTTCTGACTGCTAAGCTGAAAATATGATGTAAATCACTCAGTGTCTGCTGGCACGTTAGTCCGGTTAACTTCATGAGCCGGTGTGTTTCTGTCAGCTTCTTTTTCTTCTGTCCCCTAGTGATTAAATATCCATCAGTGCAAATATAAGTTACGGCTTAAAGACTTACATTATCCTAAACATTCATTGTGCTTTTCATTTAGTTGCCTGTCATTTTAACTTCCAACCTGAATAAAACCAGAGAAATTATAGAGAGAGACAGACCACTTAAGGCATTTTGCATAGGAAAGTCACACACATCCCTTTCCACCAAAAGCCAATCCGAAATGGGAAAGACGTCAGCCAATCGTGCACAGCTAAGATTCACGACAGTTTCAACCGATTTGGTGCTGCTGCAGACGGACTTCATGGAGCGAGGAAGAGATCGCGGCGGTGCACGGGATTAGCAAGCAAGGCGAAGTTATTCAGAGATTAGATATTAAACTCATATTTGTTTGAGAGCTCAGGTGGGATTAAAGACGTCAAACTGTGCACATGCGCAGTAGAGGTATTACATTTTAAACCTTATTTTGGGGAAGAGTCAACAAACTTTTATCAGACTTGACAGGTGCTTCTATAACATGCACGCTCCCTGATGTCATCAGCAGTGGTGGTTGTTTAACACTGATGATAACAACTCCCATGATCGCGTGCTACTTGCGTCTCTTGCTCTTGTTTTGATTGAGGAAAAACCCCATCGTGGCAGAAATGACATACTTTGTGCTTAAAGGAACTTGAGAGCTTGTATTCTTATTAATCACTTGTTACAGTCTGTCAGGCTCACTGCCAAATAGCAATGATAACAAGAGAAGTGATGAGAACTGACCTGGAGACACGGTTGACGCAGAAGAGGAAGGCTCCCAGGGGCAGGATGGATATCAGGAACCAGGGGAAGACGATGCCCACCATCACCAAGCAAAACAGCACCAGGGTGAGGTTCTGCAGCAGCATTTCAGCTTGCATGGTGAGACGTACGTCAACTTTGGAGAGGAAACATATTATGTATCAGACACACTGCGTGAGTTTGGATCCATCTCTGCATGTGAACTATATTTCTGTGCCACCCCCTAAGTGGTTCTTAGCTTTTATACCCACAAAAGAGAGAATGAGACACAGCTGAGTCTACAAAATATTATATGCTTTGAAACAAAATCAACCATCCAAAAAAGCCCCAGCAACCCGCAAATCAACATGTCAAACAGAGACACCAGTGAAGTGGATAACAGAAAGCCACTCCCTCAGGCCAAAAAACCCACACTGTGTCTCGGCACTACACCTTGTCAACCAGGGTGACTTCACTGACTGAGAGCTCTCTTAAGGGAAAGGTTCCCAGTCAAGACAAATCAAGCCTCACCCTCATCCATGTCTCTGGAGAAGCGGGTCAGGATACGACCCAGGGGTGTTGTATCGAAAAAGCGCATGGGGCTGAGGAGGAGCCGGCGGAACAGCTTGTCGTGCAGCACGGAGGCAGCCTTCACCGTGCACTGTCAACACAAACAACAACAGCCGTGACTGAACGGGAGACCTGACACATGTAAACAAACCACTTTAGGAAGCATACGGAGAGAATCATGGCTCGGCTAAACAGACAGTCTGTCGATGTGCTCAAACGTTGAAGCACACAATGGATAAATGCGGTGGCAGTCAAGAAGCAAATGCTACCTCACCATATGCCAAGCATGTGCACAGTGATGGGTTGTTATTTTTTTTTTTTTCCCTCCTCCTCGCACAAGGCAAGCTGTCAAATCTTCATTTATAATGAGTTTCTGGGAGGCTGACATAAAGGTCATGACCTAATGAGCAAGAGACATTTCACCAATTGGACAGAAATTACATGTGGCAGCAGAGAACAAATTAATTCTATTAATGGAATATTCAACAGTCCCAGAGATCTCATCACAGCTAGGGGTAAAAAAAGATTAGCCGGCTTTGAAAAATTAGCAATTTCAAGTGGCACACATTATCGTGGGGACCTAACCTCTGCAATGCAGTGTCAGGATGGGTTAGCTTGAAAAAGAGGATGCGCACCCGAAGGGGCACTGACATGCACGCACACACATCCTTCCTTTTCTCTCTCTCTCTCTCTCTCTGCCGCTTTGTCTCTCTGGCAGTCGCAAACACACACACACACACAGACACACAGTCTTTGTAAAGCTGTGACATGGCGGCGGATGGATAAAGGGATTTGGCCCGCGGGCATTTTCAATTACGGCACTGAAACCACGAGAGCATGAATAAATGACAATAAAGACAATTAGGCAGGATCACTACTTTACTGTCCACCACTAAATTATCAGCTTTTAATATTCCTTTCAGAGACTCGGCTTGGAAGTCACCTCACATATATCACGTATTTGAATTGTCATATCCCGAAGGTCGCACATGGATCACTGCTCACTTCTGTTTTTTTACAGTGTTCTTGTACCTATACTTATGTTAAATCAAAATCTTTAAACGTTCTGGTATGTTCTTGCTTATTATCTCGTGTGGCCTGTCCTCTTCCAGGTCACCACAGTGGAGAGGACATCATGTGGCTCGGGCACCACTTCGCCTCGTCCTCTTGAATCCACACATATCTTATATAATCCACTCTGTGGTTTTGTTGTTCTGTTCTGTTCGCCACATCTATCGCACGTCCGTCTATCCTAGGAGGGCGATTTTTTTCCACTGTAGTTTCTTTTATTTCTCCCCCTTGGTAGAAGGTTTTTTATTCAGAGTTTTGTCCTTACTTGAATTGATGGTCTAACGACAGAACGATTAAAAGCCCCACAAAGGCAATGCTATTGTGATTTTGGGCTTTATGAATAAAATTGAGTTAACTTGCATGTGTTCTTTAATGTTTCCAATGTTACAAGTGTCTATGTAGCTTTACCCAGTATGCGAACACACACACTGAGAATGGCATTGTGGTGATGACTACCCTGTAATTCAAAGTCCTTGTGATGCTGGAAGTAGATTCATTGTCATACTTTTTTGAATAGGTTACATAACTTGGCCTATAATATCATTATTACAGAGGTACTAGTAACTTATCTTATTTCTTTATAAAGGCTAATTACTGCAGGTAAGACTGCAGTATTTTTGGAGGGGGGGAGACAGGGGGGTGACTTGACTTGCCTTAACTAAGGACTCAACTTGACTTGAACCAGTTGACTTGAATCACATGTCTTCTCATCAGTGATTGAGGAACAAAGCATGTGACAAAACGACAGAGTTTCCTAGATGTGTCATGTCTGTCCCCCCCAAACTAGGTTATGTTTTCTTTGTTTTCATTTGTGTTGCTCTTCTTCCTGCTTCACACCTTTGTGATTGTCTCCCTGCCCTGATGCGTTTCTGCTGTGCCCAAGTATCCCTTCTTCCTTTGTGTATTTAGTCCTCTGTGTTAGTTTGTCTGCATTCCAGCCTTTGTTCCTGGTGTTCAGCGTTTCTAGTTCTTAGATCCTTGCTTGTGTTTTTTGACCTTGCCTTTTGCCTAGCCCCTTTTTGGATGGCTGCCTGTTCGACTGCCTTTCTGTGTACTGAGCAGTTTTCTTGAAGTAAAAGGCTTTCAACTGTCTCCTGAGTCTTGCACTTGAGTGCCGCATTCCTGTGTTTCGTTCTGATAATCTTATCTCTTTATCAAGAGCGGATACTGCAGTATCTCTGGAGGGGGGAGGCGGGGGTGTGACTTGACACAGGACTTGCCTTGCCTTAACCAACGACTCAACTTGACTTGACACATTGTGGACATTTTGTGGACAAAGCGTATGAGAGAAAAACGGGAGTTTCCGAGGTGGGGGAAGCTTACCTTCACAAACACAAGCCCTCTCATAGTCTTCAGCAGTAAAGCAGCTCCCATGGATACGACGTAAACAGTTGAATAATACTGAATGTGAGGGTTCAGTCTCATGCTGTTGCCTTCCGTCGTCTCATTGACCAAGATTAATGATGTGTTCTGAGTGCAGATGGAGCAACAAATTACAAAGAGTGAGAAAAAAAAAAACATTGATTCTCTCCCCAAGAATTGTGCATCTAATGAAATAGAGGGAAGCACGTAAAAAAGTTCATGAAAAGGAGTCAGTTCAATGATATTTACTATATGGAGCACATTTCTCAATAGCTGCTGCTGCCTGCTTTGCTGCACATCTGTTTCTTCGCTGCTCGTGCCCTGTTTTTTAATTAAGTTTCCAACGGTGCTGTTACTTTTTTTAACCATGCGCGTTCAGATTAATTCTCAATTGGCTCCCACAGCTCACTGAAGACTAGTAGTTATATTTCTTTTGGGATATACATGCTAAAAAGCGCTGTCTATTACAGTAAATTAGGGTCGTCTCCAAACTCACCCCGCTGCCCTGAGAGATCCAGTAGCTCAGCCACCAGTTGCTGAATGCTATGCTGCCTGTGGTGGAGAGGAAGAGGAAGGCGTTGATGAGGAAGATTATTGGACCTCCCGCTGCTTTGATGTAGGCACCGTACACAGACCAGGAGACTGCACCGGAGCCCTTCTCCTCAGCTTTCATCAGTTGTCCTACATAAATAAAGACATAAAGAATGAAGTTACAGATGAACCATTCCCAAGGAAAACAAGCAGTTAGCTTTTGTTCTCCATGTGGCGCATGATAAGTGGCAGGGTCGCTCACCTTCTTTCTTGTTTTCCACCTTTGGTCTGACCTTGGCAACATCAACAGCGCTGTCGGCCTTTTCGCCGTCTCCCCTCTGCTGTTTGTTTTTTAAATTCTCTTTCACCAGATTCTGGGAGACACAAAAGTAGGAGGGCGGAAAGCGAGTTTAGAAACATGGCAACACACACACACACAACGCGCTGCAAGTCATTTGGATAGAGATATTATTGACAGGGTCTTGAGCAGCTCACTAGTAAATCAATGAACACATAAATAATGAAAAGCCATGTATGCAACTATTGGTCCTGCCTGTTTATGCTCATGAATTATTCAGCTTGCAATGTTAAATGCTGTTGAGCAGCAGGGGCAGAGATGCCTTATTCAAAAGAGCTCACCTGGTGCATCCTGCACCCCCTTACCTCCTGTTGCATGCTGTTGAATAGGGTGGCGTAGTCACGCTCTTTAGCCAGTAGCTGCTCATGGGTGCCGCACTCTGAAATCTGCCCATCCTTCATCAGAATAACGTGGTCACACTCAGACAGGTACTGAACAATACAAAATGAAAACAATGTCAAAATCAGGGATTAAATGCAGGTTTGGAGCTTTAAACTTAAAGATCCCAGATTGTATAATGTGCCTCCTCAGGCCTGTGATAGCTGACCAATCAGAGCAGACTGGGATTTCTGTGCCTTGAAGAGACAGACACTAACACGGAGCGTTAAGATAGAGGATGAATAGAGGTGCTGCAGCAATGGACAGTACGGGATAAATAATGTGTTTTTTACCAGATAAAGTGGAGTAAATATACAGTCTAAATGTACTTATGTTGTTTGTTTTTGTTATTGAAAAATCTTACAGGATATATATTGTGTAAAAGAAGGATATTGGAAAAGTAAAGATTAATGGTTAAACTGCACACTGTTTATTTACTGCAGACTTCTACTGCTCTTTTGTAACTTCAATGCTATTTCTTTGTATTTGTTGAAATGTTCTCAACTATCCTCTGTATACCAAATTGAAAAAAGGAAGAGAAATAATGTTTTTTTTGAACATTGCAGCATGTAAACATTTTCTGGTAGACACCTAGTAGGTATAAACCTTAAAAAAAAAAGGGCATTATACGCGACCTTTCTCTTTTCAGGGCATTAAAGAAACATAAGGAGTTGAGAGGGACAAAAATGCATGGAATATTTTCACAATGCCGAAACTATTAAAATATACATAAACAAAATGACACATTCTGAAGGAACTGGTGTTATCAGGATTTCACAGACATCTCCTCACCTGCAACTGGTGGGTGACAAAGAGCACCGTCTTTCCTTTGCCGACACCCCTGATAGCTTTACGGAAGACATGGGAACCCACACAAGCGTCCACAGCGCTGAGAGGGTCATCCAGAAGAAGTACGGGCCGTTCACTGTAGAGGGCACGAGCCAGGCTCACTCTCTGACGCTGCCCTCCACTCAGGTTGGCACCTCTCTCTCCAATCTAATAAGTAACAAAAAGCTCTGTTAAACTCTCTTCTGGTTGTGGAGAGATAGAGATATATCTACTAAAACTGCACAATGCGTAAAGAAAGCTTAAAAATTCTTATTACTGAGGAGCAGATTTCTACAGTACCTCAGTCATGTCTCCATACGGGAGCTCTGCAAGATCTGGGAGAAGACAGCAGGCTTCTAGGACGGCATTATATCTGATGAGGGTATGATGAGAAAATATGTTAATCAGGGGTCCAGTTGATTGCTTTTGTTTTCCATCATTATACAGTATTTGAGCTTACTTGTCATGGTCGTACTGGTTCCCAAACAAGATGTTCTCCTTTAGAGAGTCGTTGAGGATCCAGGCTTGTTGTGACACATATGCAAATCCACCGCTTGCAGCTACATTTCCCTCTAACAGGGTCATCTGTGTGAGGAGGAGAGGGGTCGAAAGATGAGAAAACACTCGAAACATTCCTTTTTTTATCCTTCACGGCACTGTGTGTGAACAAAATGTTCCAAAAGTCTAAAGCTATTCTTGTTGCTGCTATTCATGTCCGGGCTGTCTGAAGAGGAAACTCTAGTTGAACAACCAGATGAATCTCACCTGTCCCAGTAAAGCAGACAGAAGAGAGCTTTTTCCGCTGCCGACACCTCCACAGATTCCAACCAATGAACCCTGCAGAGGGAAAAAAAACAAAACACAGTGGCATTGTAGGAATTAATAACAAAGCTGGAAAAGGTTTGTCCATCTCCCTACGTTGGACAGATTTCTGCGTATGTGTTTGTTACCCTCTTAATGCGCAGGTCAATGCGGTGCAGGGTCTTGTGCAGAGGAGGTCGCATACTTTGCGTCGAGGAGATGGTGCTCTGTGGACTCTCCAGCTCCATATTCGTGAGGAGACTTTGTGCGTTGGGAGCCTCCTTGTTCACTTTGCTGTCTTCTGTGGAAATGTACAGGCTGAGCTTCTCCCTGCGGAAGACGCGTTTCATCCCTCCTCGCTTCTTGGGAGGCGGGTTAGGCTTCGTAGCCGGAGAGCGCGCCTTTTCCCAAGCCAGTGTGGCGTCCTGAAATTCTACCGCATTGCCAGGATCCTCCATTTTGACCAAAACAGCTTGTCTGTCATCCATCATAAAGAGTCTCTGTGGAGAGAGACAGTGGGTTACTTTATGCAACATTTAACTTTGATCACACATTGTAGAGAAACTGTTTATGTTCATGACTAAAACATATATGGAAAAAGAGGCTCAAAGCTTCTATTTTTCCTTATGTTACAGCAAAATTATGTCAACATGAAATTCAGATGTGTGCATTAATAAAATAATGATTATATATCTAACTGTCTTGTATTTCTGGTGCTGACCAGATCTAGCAATTTCTAATGGAATAGTCGACAAATGTTCTGACTTGAGGCTGAGCTGTGTCATAAGATATGGGCAGCTGTGCCAATATATCACTCAGTCGATTGCTTAAGGTACAGTCTGACCTGTCCTTGAGCATGTCTTTGTCAATTCTGCGTTAGAGGGAAACACAGGATGCCTCAGGCCTTTTGGTGCGTCCTTGGCAGAGAAGCGCTTGCTTACTTAACCCTAGCTGGCTCAGTGAAACCATCTCTCACTGACATACGACTTTTACCATATGTACAGTATGTTGAAAAAATATCAGTATGTGGTGTGACCAGCTGGTGCACCTTCTGATTGCTTTGCAAAACCTGCATGCCCACTGACACCATCGACAGTCTCATGTCTACTTTACCCTGATGACCCTCATGAAGTGTGAGGTGATACTGATACTGAAGGCTTGACATCCATACCAGCCACCTCTGCATCGGGTGGCTGACAGACTTGTTTATATCTCTCACCTGAAATCTTTGGACGGCGACAGCTCCCTCCGACAGCGACCGCACAGCTGTTGGCGTGACTTTGAGGGCAAAGGTCATGGAGTTGAAAACGGCGACCACGGTGAAAGCCTGAGATGGGATGTGTTGACAAAGATTTTTTTATAATTGATAGAGACTTGATCCATCAACTTATAGAGGCATCAGAATTACATTTAAATTGTTTTTAACCAATTTAAAAAAATTTTAAGTTCATTGTACGTTGAAATACCTGGGCCGCAGTGAGGTCATAGCCCAAAGCCATATGTAGGGTGAAAGTGCACACGCTTGCTATCACCAGGACAACAGGACCCACACCCACTGTGAGACTCTGGATGACCCCAGCCCTCTCCAGTATCCCCCTCTCTTCTGATCGCACCTCTGTTGAGCAGACAAGAAACACAGAGAGAGAGAGAGATGATGAAAAGGCAAAGACGGGGTGGAAAGAGAGAGAAAACAAAGTACGGGTTGAGTGACTCCCAAAGGGTTCTCCAGTGAACATTCAATCAACAACACCATAAGAGTCCCTAACCAACACAGAGCAACTGCACAGAAATAGATACAAGAGGGAGGACAAGGGCCCCACATCCATATATGGCATGAAAGGGGCTTCAAAACCTGCTGAACCTTGATAACTGTCCAAGTGTAAAGCCCAAATCCTGCCCCCCTTCCTTCCTCAATGTTTGTATCTCCCAAATGCACATGCTAGCTGCTTTGTTCACCCAGTTCATTGGGTGCAAACCCTGGAACAAAAAGCTTGTGCATCTTTAATTCAGCCCCAGCAGCACTGCGCGAAATAAAAGAACTCTCTCCTCCTGGTACATGATATTCTCCATGGGATTCGCTCTGGATATTATGTGTGTTTCTGTGTGGATTACAAAAGCAAAAGTCACACGCCGCGGGCAAAAAACACTGTGATCATGAATTCAACAACAATAGTAATTGACAGGAATGGCATTGTAACTCTTCAGACTCATTGGCTATTAAGTCGAATGGCAATTAATTATGATTATGATAGGTAATCAACGGACAGCAATAAAAACAAGCCCCACCTGGCTAATTTGGAGCATGATTAAAGCGGGAGAATGATCCTTATCCACAACCTACAGCAAGGTCCTCATGAGGAAAGGCCATCGCTAATTCATGGATAAGTAGAGCAGCCTTGACAGTCACTCAAGGTATCATAAGACCCCAAACACATTGCCAATTAACCTTGAAGCCAAGGGAATCAAAGTGGCCTTGATTATAGAGGAGGGCACAGGGAACCACATAAACGGCACGAGTTAATGAAAATGGATTTAGGGGCAGGGTTATCTTGCCAGTTCACTAAGAGGATAAGTCCATTTCCAGGCGATAAACTGACCAATTAGACACTCATTTGCAACACGGTGACAGGTATTCAAATGAGGTGACCCTTTATTCTGAGTGAGGAATAAAAAGTTTAAACTTTAAAAGAAAAAAAAAAAAAAAAAGCAACCAAGTTTTCATCTCTAGAAAACGGACGACAAACGCGACGCGAGCGGTGTATCATGATGCCACTCACTGTCAATATTTTGTGCAAAGGCATCTTCCCAACAATACATCTTGATGAACTTCATGCAGCCCAAGATCTCGTTCATCAGCCTCACACGCTGGTCAGTCACGGCCACACACTTTTTGCGGAAGTACGCCGTCAGCCTCGATGCGAGCATCTGCCGAGACAGGAACAAAGGAAGTGATGACAAGAGAAATAAGTGGCAGGGGAGGAAATGAAAGCAGACACAATCGCATTAGCTGTGCTGCAGGGCAGTCCGGGGGATCGGAGTGATAAATGCCTCTCACATCAATACAAGGGTCTCTGGCTGTCAGGCTCCAGCTTAGACTGAGTATAATTTGAAAATAACAGCTCCAAAGTTGACAGGAGATTGATAGCCGAAGAGTTATGATGCTTTTAAAAAGTGCCTTCAACTGCCTGAATTAACGAAAAGATTCCAAAGTGATGAGTGCTCATGTCGTCTACTAAACTGATTTCAAAGTTATAGCTCGGAAAATAATGAGTCAACAATAAAACAATGGTCCATAACTTTTGGTGGAACTTTTAGAAGTTGCTGTTATTGAATTGCTTGTCATTGGAGTAATGTGATCATTACGCGCTGTCTATTTTTATAAAAGTCTGCAATAAAACTGCATTCTGTTGTTGACACCATATTAAAAACACAGACAGCTGTCCGTTCTTTATGTGTCAGTTGTCTATTATAGTTTATGCAGTACTTTGTCAACTTTTTTGTAAAAGCAGCGTTGCACAAATGTCAAAACTTGATCTTATAGATTCTTATCCTCCTGTCTCACTCTTACAGATGTTCTAGCTGAAGTCTTACCATGGTAGGGTAGAAGAGGATGAAAACAGCTGACCCAATCAGAGCTGTGGGGCCCAGGAAGTATGCGGAGTAGGACAGACCCAGCAGTCCCACAAGGGGCCCCCCGGCCAGCAGGCAGCCCACTGCCACCGCGTCATACAGCCGCTGGCCGTCACTGGAGCAGATGTTGATCAGCTAGACAGAGAGACAGTGATTTACATTAACAATGACATGAAAAAATTACAATAAACTAATCCTTTTCAAACAAGACACACTGAAACCTCGGCACTAAGTCAGTTTTACAAATATAGTTGTCATTATTCCCACGTTTACTTGTTGGACAATGATTCCTCTTAAGCTGTGTAATGACTAATCTTAGACGGCCTCCCCTCCCTCAGGCTATGGGATTTGTGGAGATCTAAGCAGGAATGGTTTAAGAGCAGAAATGAAATCCATCTCAATCTTCTGTATGTGATGCCCCGCAGCGAGGGATGATTTAGTTAATTTGGAGATGAGTCCCCTCGGGGGTTTCATCACCTACCTCGCCTGGGCCGATGTCTTTAGTGCTGCGTAGGCGGAGGATCTTGTTGAAGGCAAAAGTGAGAGCTGCCCCACGGAGGCGTGCTGCAGTGCGGTAGTTGATGGCCCACATGAGCGTCAGAGACCAGGAGCGCATCAGCTCCATGAGGAAGATCCCGGCTGCCAGAGACAGGCCGTACGGCACATAGATCTGTGAGCTCTGGGAATACTCCAGCAGAGCTCGAACCAGGAGAGCCTGGAAACGAAAAGGGAGAAAGTGAGCAGAGAGGAAAAAAGAGAGCAGAAAAGAGCAGAAAGAACAGGGACAGGGGAAGGAGGAGAAAAATATGACATGAGGACGGCATTATGAGATGAAAGGGCGGGTACGGTTTAGGAAATGCCGTAGCCAAGTCAATTTTATTTATATAGCCAACAATAACAAATCATAATGTCTCAGGGGGTTCTTGTAGCAGGGAAATAAAATACAGATTGGGGTGTTTCATCTTCTTCTGCGCATCCTATTTTTTTTCTGCTTATCTCTATCTATCAAATATTGAGATGACATGTGAAGACCACGACGTGACAAGACAAATATGTAATAGAAGATTGGTAAATGATAATCTACGAAGACAATACACACAACACGACTTTGTTAAAATGTACTAAATGAATTAGTCATGAATGTGCAACACATGCGTCATTGTGTAAGAACTAAATCCACTTAATGCTATTAGTTTCGGATAGTAGCGGGCACGTAGCGTACACGTAACATCACAGTGAAACGAGCAGCTTGGCGCACGAGGAACAATGGGACCTGCTCAGTGATATCTCCAAACCTAATTGCCTTTTAGTTCAAGGTGATTATTTGAAATTTCTGATAAGGAATGTTCTTGGAGAGAAATCCGAGTGGCGGATACAATAAAAGCATATTTGTGTTTCCAAAGCGTAACTGGGTACAACTATCACTATCTAAGGCTTTGTAATCTCCCAGTATGGTTTCATTTCAATTTCCAGACCAGCGTGAAACGGGATAAAGCGATTTTCACCCAGACTTGGGACTCCAAGCCAGCGACCATGCTGAAAGGCATATTAGCCCAATCGGCAGATTATAAAAAGGGAGAGGAGGATTTGGACGGTACTCACGGGCCCAACGAAGCCTGCCACCATTGTGATGAGGAGGGAGAAGATGGCCACCAGTATGCGGGTCTGGCAGAACCTCCAGAAGACTCTTGACAGGGACGCGCCCTCCCGCCCTCGTCTTTTCAGCTCATCGTGCCACAAAGATTCGAGCCTGGAACACGAAATGATGAAATGATGACGAGCTGTATGAACCCACATCTCAACCAAAAGTCCAGTCCAGTAGTAACAACCAAAATGGCAGACAGTAGAGCACAAACCTCCGCTAAAGCTCAACAGTCCCCTTTTGAACTCCCTCATAGACACGAGCCACATAAATACACCTCATCTTTTAATCAACACCCACGCGAGGCTGATGGAAATGTAGATATTGGCCTTTCGAGCAAAGAAATTGAGAAATAAAATGTTTTCTGGGTGAAGGTCCATCCTTCATCCGAGTATTGTGGAGATTGATTTGGTAGCTTTTATGTGATAAAGCTGCCAAACCAACCAATCAAAAAAACAAACAATCAAACAGACACGGGTGTAAACATAACCTCCGTAGCAGTGATGATCAACCTCATGTAAAAGTTGGTATTTTCCTAAGTAAAAAACATTTTATTTTTCAATTTGGCTGATTAAACACAGTGGAGTAGCAATTCAAATTCATCAGACTGGCTGAAAGCGCGATATAAACGGCCAATCAGCTGAAAATCGCAAAAGAAAAGTGACGGCTGATAATAATGTAAAGGTGACCTACAATATATGATCATGAATGATGCATCACATAATTAAACTGAGAAGGGTAAGGCCAAACATGTTAAAGACGTGCTAATGTACTTTCATTGTGGTAAAATGCCCCTTGAACGGGGCAGAAATATCTTGTTGGCCAATGCATCACTGCTAATGACGCCATAAAGCAGCAGCAGAGCAGCTGCAGAAAGTAATTTACGCCCTAATGACTTTATTAAAAACGTATCAGCGATAGACAGAACATTAAACTAACCGCACTCTCACACAGACTGATAATTACTACTTGAAATCAAATGGTGTTCAAATCGAAGAAATTACAATGAATTGCAGCCCAATAAATGCACAGGGCACAGCTTGAGAAATGGAAATGAGATTTCTCTGTGAGTAATATATGACGTGTCACTCGATCAAGCAAAGAACAGTGAACAATGTACTGACAGAACACCAGGGAAAGTATATTTCATGACGGTAAATACTGACGCGCTATAAATCCAAAATCACGCACATTAGTAGTTTTCATTATCGTAATCAACAATCACAGATCTGCAAGCGTGTAACTGGTCACACGCACACAAATGGAAATGGGAACACAAGGGCAACAGTGTGGGATCCAAAGGAGGAGTGATTTGCTTTTAAACACGGCTGAAATGTTCCTAACAGCCATCGTCTCAGTTTGCCAGATGGCAAGCGAAGCTGATGTTTCGTGAGAGTGTTGGCCAGGACATCGCATTCAAGGTTCGCACCTCACTGAGCACCAACAAGTGTCAACTCTCCCAGGGTGCTTTTCCCATCCCCCCCCTCTCCTCCTCCTCCTCCTCCTCCTCCTCCTCCCGCCGCCATCGTCTCTGCTTTGCATCGTGGTTGCGTAACTGTTCCTGCTATGTAAACACAAAATAACGGCCGCCGTCTCGTGCGACTCTGCAGCGCACATGCACACTATCGCCCACCCGTGCCAGTCTGATAGCCGCCCCTCTATGCGCTCTTTACAGCACTTAACGTCCTGGCCCTGAGCCAAAGCCTTTTAACGGAACAGGTCATTTACAACCCACACAGCTGTCACCAGATACAAGAGAGAACTTCCTCAAATAGTCTCCCTCACGTTTATTGCCAAGTCATGGCGCCATGGCTCGATAGCGCGTGAGTTCAGGGAAAATGCATTAACTTCCCCATCAGCAAGTCATAAAATCTAAATGCACTTTAATGACCTTCACGTAATTCTTTACTGTCGATTCATAGAATTAGTGCATCAGCTCAAGGCGGTTCTCAAGCGGTTGTTTGGCAGGTAAACAGTGAGTATAAGCTCATGGTCTGCCCCACGCTGAGTCAAGTCAATGACAGCTAATGAATGCGACAGGGAGACACAGCGCATCGCAGGTAGAGGAGTTAATGACATAACCACCCAAGTCAGGCACTAACTCTCACTGTAATCTCTAATCCCTGCTATTCTTAGCAGCCTCCCATCCAGGCACAGTGTCCCTGTGAAGGTAAAAGAAGACTGGATGTTCATGAATTGAAGTCTCACTGCACAGTCTGACCTCAGGGAGCACATGTTGTTTACGTGGCATCTAAAGTCACACCGCCTTGACTTCAACTGCAACATGTCAAGACATACAGTAAAACGCGATGGTCTGACCCAGCTGACGTTTCTGATGTGCTTCATTTATGTACTGTGTTGCTTTGGTAGCATTTTTTTACATCTACCCAAGAGCGACATCTCCAGAGGTGTGAAGTAACACACTTACTACACATGCACTTACTGAACATATATCTGTACCTCCTTCTCCTTACATTTTCAAAACAGGCCGTCACTTTAATCTTAATGCATTTGAGGGAAACTATCGATCATCTTTATTTTGCGTCACTGCATGTCGCCTTCCTAACAACGGCCGGCACGATGAAACGACGTGAAAGACGTCACAAGGTGGAAACAGACAGAGAGGGAGACCTGAGTGAGAACAAAACGCCAGCTTTGCACAGAAAGGGAGAGGGATACTTTTCTCTTCATACACTGAGTACATTACAGCGATTCCTTGTTCTACAGTGAGATAGAAAAACATCAACATGGATTTTAGCTGACTGAGATTAATACACTTTGAACCGACATGATGAAAAGAGCTAATTAGATTGTATGTAAGCTGGAGCGTGATGCAGGGGGTTTCTGCTCGGAAGTTGTCGTAAACAAACATTCCCATTGTTTTATAACTGAGAATGCAACAGTGGCCCTTTATTTCCGCTCACTGTCTTCCAGCTTGTTTGATGAAGTTTATCCCCGCATGCATCTTGCTCACATGTAGGGCAGCGAAAAAGCAAAAGAGGAAGTTTCTCAATATTTGTTCAAAAAGGAAAAACAAGCCCAGTGTGATAGAGATCAGTTCACCTGAGTGAAGCTCCACTGGGTCCTTCAAAGAAAAACAAAACTTGACTCTTTCAACTTAATGGATCATTCTTTGTCTCATAATGACTGTCAAACATGATGAAACATGACTTTGAAAATCTCTTAAGTTTGTGTTAACCACAGACCTTATTTCTGGCATCTAACTGAACACCCATTTTAAAAAAAACCCACCGACTTTTGAGACGAGGGAGTCAGAGGTGGTAACTTATTTCTGAATTTTCTGCAGCAGTCTGTTAGAGATGTATTCCATTGTAGAAGCAGTAAATACAACACATGGACTTCACAACTGTGCTTCAAGGAGACCTTTTTTTTTTTCCTTTCCTTCAGGTTTTTATATAGGTTCTTGTGCATGTATCTTTGAGAGATTCACTGTATATGTATAAGGTCTCTCGGGGACCTTTTTCATCTTCTAAGGACCATAAATGTGCTCCTTGTGACTGTCAAAGCTCCACCACACTCCATGTCCGCCAAGCAGAGAGTCTGACAGCAGCTTCTCATCGCTGGTTAGCTCTGAGAACCAGCTCTACGTCCTTGTCGATGTCACATTGAGCAGTGGTCAGTCAGTGTCACCTGACCCTCGAAATCACACACTTGAGGGTGTACTTATCCTTTGAAGAGGATGAGGCAACAGTGTACTTGACAACAAACACCTCACAAATTACTCCTATGTGGTTTAACCTCATCTTTGGACAAACCCTTTTCATGTCATGCCCAGCTGCAGTTTTCTAGGAAAACTGTGTTCCAGCATCTAATAGAGTTTTCTGAACACCACAGGTCACTTCCATCAGCCGAAGCCACAGATACCTCACCTTTGGCAGTTGATTTCAGAGGCTTCATGGCAAGACAGTCCCCACACGTCATCTACAGACAAGCTGGACGCCTTGTAGGCCTTCAGAGCCAGTGGGGAGAGCCAGTGCAGAGTCATAAACGAGAAGAAGCCAGCGTTATCGACTGGGTGCTGGTGTCTGGAATAGAGAATAAGATGCGAAAATGGGTGAGATGTCTAAAAGTGCAGGCGTACACAGAGGTGCAATGTTGGAGGAGGCAGGCCCTCATAGAAGCGGCGCCTTTGCTCGCCAGAGTTGACGAAAGGTGAATCACGCCCGCAGTGTTTGAACAGTAATTTGCACGCTCTTCACAGAAATCTGAGAGAGCAGCGAAAAAAAAAAAAAAAAAAAAAGTTCAGGGGTAGTTTATCAGTCGGCATATGTTCAAACACAGCGCTGTCTGTCGCTGGGGGATAAGTTCCCTCCCCTTATCATGGCCTCCTGCTACTGCCTAAGACTCCAAGGCTACTGCCTAACGCAGCAAACACATCGAATGTGAATTTTTATGTCCATGTGCGTCTTTAAATTGTTATCTGTCCGTCAGTGTATCTGCCTTAAACAGCATGTCCCCCCCTTTATCTGGCTCCCAGTCAGATAGCCACCGTGAGAAATTAAATACAATTTTGTTTACTTGTGAGTTATCCTGAAGGGCTTTAAAAGCTGCAGGCTTTGCCGGTAGCGGCCTCGTCTCTTGGGCCCCCTCTCCAATGATGCCTCTGTTTCCTCTTCCTCCAGCTCTGGCAGCGGTTGTGGGGAGGACAGCGACAGGCCCTCCACCCGCCCAGCTGCTTCTATGGCATCAGGAAACATGGCAAACCCTCTGGGGAGAGAAGAGCGAAACCACATTTATCACAATATATGCTGACATGTGTGAAAACAGCATGCAAATACACAACTTGAGAACAACTATTTACCATTCACTTATCTGTACCTGATACTGCAACTCTCTCAATCTAACTTTTGGAAAAAAATTCAACGCAGGCTTTTTATTAATCCCAAAATATCTGATTACATTTATTACATCGGAGATCTGATCCGACATAATCACTAAAAACTAGGGCTGCTGCAACTGATAATTATTCTAAATAAGCCCACTGATAATCTGTTGATTATTCCTCTGATTAATCAATTATTCATTTGGTATGTACATTTTCAGAAAATAGTTGAAGTCAAGGTTAAAAATGCTTGTTTTGTCCAATGAACAGTACAAAACCCAAAGACATTCATTCACATTTGAGGAGCTGGAACCAGTGTTTTCTTGCCTGCTTTACTTGAGAATAGATGACAATACATTTTTGTATAAATGACTGCAATTATGACAGCAGTGTTGTTGTGGGTATCATCTTGCATCGGAGAGAAAAAAATACAGTCTTCTATGAGCTGAAACAGAAGAACCTGCCCAAGAGCAGCAGGATCGCCTTAAGACAGCTGCTTTTTCCTGACGCGCCTACCTTTGCAGAAGAAGAACTACGTAATTGAGTATTTAAAAACGCCAAACTGTGGAAAAAAATGTGACGGAAGTATCGTATTTATGTTTGCTTTCTGTTCCTTCTTTGACTGTGTCATCTAACGATTGTGCAAAACGATTGCGTTCGGCTCGGTGAATAACAATCAGATGATTATGTAATAATTGGTCTGCTTGAAAAATGTTTTTTTTAAATGATAATTATGTCGTCAGAATCGCTGCACTGTTACTCGCAGTCAACTGTCAAATCGATCACGCCTGAAAACGATAAACATCTCCCACAACTCTCTGCAGGAACGGTTGCGATATACAGCAGACTGCAGCTTATTTTTTTCAAGATTTTTTATTTTTTTTTCCTCAAGAAAAAAAAACACTTCCACGCTGACATTTTAGCTAAATTCTCAGAGGGAAAGAGGAAGAATAAAACACAGCAACCTGCCTGTTCGGTCCTCCTTTAACTCAGAGAACTATTAGAGAAAAGCTGTGTTTTGCTGAATCACCCTCTGAGACGCAGATAGACTTGAGGAATCACCTTGCTCAAAGGTCGTGGCCCCTCTCTGGCATACAACTAAAGTGCTTATCTATTTAAAGACGACCTGCCAGCAGGCCCCGGGAGCTCGGGAGCAGACATCTGAGCCGTCAGTGTGTCCGTACACTGTCACTGATCCCTTCTATGGCAAAGCCCCGTGACAAGGTCAGTTAGACTCAGTGTGGGGTGCAGATTGACTGTCCAGCGAACGTGGTCAATAATGAGATTCAATACAGATGACGCAGTGGGGGCACAAAACAGAGTCAGAACCTGATACAGTAAGTTCAGCTGTGAAATACGCAGCAACACACAGTCCAGTATGATGGGAACTAAACGCTGAGGTTGAGAAGAAGCATGAAAAGAGGTTTTTGTTCCCTCCTGCAGCCCTCAGTGCCTATATCATGTGAAGTTTGTCATATGGCTGTGAACTTTTCAAAAGCTTTCTGTACAACCAAGGACCTCTTATCCCTGCATTCCAAGAACTGCCACAATAAAATAAATCAGATTAAAAACTGATACCTTGTGAAGGCAGCCTCGCTCAGGTCACCTTAGTAACAGCTTCAGATTGAAACAGGCACCTTGGGTTGTAACAGAAATCTGCTGAACCGGTTCAACAGGGTGTCAGTAAACAAACAGCCGGTCACGTCTAACTGTCGTGGACCTTATCTACCAGCTGCTACAGGACAAAAAGACAAATACGACAAAACTAGATATCAGGGCTCAGAAAGTCAACAAGAACAGTTGGTGCACAAATGACTCTATGAGCGAGGATAAACTTCAGTAAATGTCAAATACACAGATTGCAAGGACTGCGTGATACAGCAAACAAATCCATATTGACACTCTGACAGATATGATTCACCATTAGTTTTCATTATCACTTTAAAAAAAATTTAAACCTTGCAACACATCAGCGTTTCCCGAAAGACAAAGACATCATTGATGCCTCAGTGAGGAAATTCACTTGCGACAGCAGCTCAAGAGTTGAATGCACAGGGAAAACAGTGATTACACTACATGATAGTTAAAAATGCAGCAAGCCAAAAGGTAACCAAAAGTTATAATAGAAAGTTAAAGTAAAGTGAGAAAAAAATCTTAATAATAAAGACTGTCCACTCTATTCTTCCTTCACATACAGATATAACCAAGAAGGACAGTTGCACATGGTAACTGCACCCATAGTAATACTCACATAAAGTATATAAATATAATAGCACAGAGACGGTGGATTGCACAGGATTGCACTGCATTAGATACAAACAGGAAGTGCACCAGTGTCAAAATATAGTATAGCGTGTTATATGTATGTTTATGTATAAGTTCCTGAGATGAGTCGTGCAAAGTAGCTCTATTGTTGAGAACAGCAGCGCTACAAATCTGTGATATCATTGGAAAATAATATTTTTTCTGTCTTTATGGTCATTTTATAAGTTAATGGGAAACACGGTCGTCACCTTAATGTGACAAATGAAACTTTTTGCCAACATTTAAGACTGAAATATTGCCCAAATTGCCGACTTAATAAATTTAACTTTCAATTTGTCTTATGATCAAGACACTAAGCACTAAATACTGAGCACCACTACCACCGCCAGTGTAAGTGTAACAGAGCTGTCAGTTACAGGACACTTACATTCAGTCGGCCTTGCTCGGGTCACCTTAGCAGCAGCAGCAGCAGCAGCAGCACAGATCTCAGATCTTGTGTTTATGATGAGGAAGTGCAGATGAAGATGCAGTTCACCATGTTCTCTCTCTCTCTAACTTCTGTCACTAAACTTGTCTCCCACAGACACACGGACACATCCTCTCCGGCGGCGGACCGGGGCTCAGATGAGAACATGGGCAGGAAACACACGGTGAAGTTGACGGCTCACGTGTAAACAGTACGTGCCGTTTCCTCCCCCGCGGGGTCTGAGGCTCCGGTACGCCGTCAAACGGAGAGGATTCCCGACATGCCGCTGATGTCATAGCGGCTCCGCCAACCGGTGACGCGGCCGAACAGTCGCCGTAGTTACGGGAACGAGAACCAGGAAGTAAACGGGGCGGTTTCTCCTTACATCCATGGGACGGGTACACGGGGGTGTTACGTCAGAGAGCTCGCGCTGGAATCTCTCTGAAATGCACTCATGTGAGGAAGAAGAAACCAGAGACATAAAGGAAGTACGAGAAAATAATGATAATCATTAATGTAATAAATAATAATAATAATAATAAATAATAATAATAAATAAATAATAATAATTCA